>OMNN01035569.1:4760-17419 GCA_900302755.1 Chromis chromis | reverse complement strand
CTACCGTAGCTTCAGAATAAGTACTTGCATAAATGACTACATAATTTCACAGACTTTATTAAATCATTAAGTTAATGCTTTTGTCAATTTTAAACACAAAAGTGACCTAATAATGTTGACTGCTTGGAAAAAGTGAGATAATCTGGTGAATAAAACAAGAGCTTCAACTGACAATTAATCATTTTGCCTGTGATTTATTTTATTTTGTCAAACAGCACTTCAAATCCCAAATATATTCAGTAAACAGCAGCAAATCCTCACAGTAGAGAAGCTGAAAATTACTAAAACAATCAACCAATAATGTAAAAAAAAACAAAAACAGATTCATTATCTGTAGCTCAGTTAATCCATTGTTCAGCTAATAATTTCTGTTATATATTCAAAGTCAGTCTAAATACTGAACTGCAATTTATTTTTATTTTTAAATAAATGTAGGCTAACTTTATAATATACCTTATTAATGGCAACCGTTCTTTCCACTGCTCAGATAATTGATGCTGTGCCTTCAGATGTGACACCACTGCTAAACACCAGCTCAGTTAATCATTGTGAATGCTGGATTGCACGACTCGACAATAACAAATAATAAAAATAACAATTCAAAAAATAGTTTGCATTAAAATTGTCCACTTTGCATATGTGAACTTGAAGAAAGCATATGCTGATGCAGGGCACGAGACAGAGATTGAGTGAGGTGTTGTGTTATGCTGCGCTGTGTTGTGCATGACAGCAGCACCCCCACACACGTCTCTTACTATCAGCTCAGCTGAAACAAGAAACAACTACCACTGTCACTACAAATGCACCCCCCATCCAAACCAGACGCCTGTCAGCCAGCTAATGTCCCCTGACAAAACACGCTGTGAATTAGAATAGCCACAGAAAGTGTGTGCGTGCGTGTGCGTGTGCGTGTGCGTGTGTGTGTGTGTGTGTGTGTGTGTGTGTGTGTGTGTGTGTGTGTGTGTGTGTGTGTGTGGAGAGTGAGGGAAAGAACTCATCTGTGTCACAGCCTATCCCCTCGGGCAATCAAGGAAGAAAAAAAACCCCACAGTCATTAGCAACTGGTGGTGCTTGCTCCAGCAAATCGCCGTTTGAGTGAAGATTTATGCAGACTGCTGGCTGGAAATGATTTATTTATTTTAGCAGAGGCTGTGAGATCATTAACCTCCGCTGTGTCTCTGGGGAACGACATCTGCGGCCCCCCACACTGAACACACAAAAGGCCCCACGCGTCCCCTGGCTTCACGGCTCAGGAGGAGGAGGAAGAGGAGGAGGAGGAGGAGGCCCGGCTGAGGGGTCTGTCTGCAGGGCCGGAGGGAGGCGAGGCCTCTAGTGTACTAACGGGATCTTTTAGCAATGATCAGGCTCACTTGTTGACTTCACTGTGACAAGTGAGGATGCTAGCAGACTGGTGTTAATTTAATACTGCAGGTAAATGTGACTGCTAGGAAAGTGAGTTTAGATTTTTGACTGTCACACAATTTTAAGAATCCCTTGGTCCAAATGTAAAAACCACACACAATCACCTAAATGTTTAAAGGTGGAAAGAAATATTTCTTATATTTATTTATCATTTGTAATTACCTATTTTTGATAAAGACCAGGAGAAAAAAGGCCTGTTCTTAATTTAATCACCGTAGCCTATTTATCAAGGTAAAAATGTTAATGGTGACATGACAATAAAAAACACAAATAAATCTACACACATGTAGAAAAAATAAGGATAAAGGAATGATTTTATCTTGATACATATAAATAAAGAAAGCAAGTAAAAACTGAAAGCACACGGAGGGCGACCAGGGCAAAGCGGCTGCACCATGGGGAGGTTAAGGTACAGAGTGGCTGACCTGTACCAGGTCTCACCAGACGGAGGCCCGGCACCAGCCACAGACCACGTAACCCAGCATAAAGTCCACCAGGTGTGCGTTGTTTAGGTGGAGGTGGTAAGGACACAAGGGCATGGGTGTTTTTAGACCACAAACTGTCTCGCAACCACCGGTCCCCACCGGAACAGATGTGGGTGAGGGTTGGTCGCAGACTAGCATGCCTTGGAAGACATGCACAGAAGCCAAAGGGAGAGTGATGGATGGCAAAGGGTCTCCATTATCCCGATATATGCTGGGATATTCTGTTTATGATCCAGGGAGAGAGCCCCCTTGGAGTTTGTTTATAGCTTTAATGGAGGACTGCATGTAATGTATTTTAGTGAAATTATTAATCATTCTTTTTAATATTTTTTTCAGTGCTATGTTGACATATTGCTATTGTTTTACTGCCTTGGCCTAGTTTTGAGAGTCTGACTCATAGGAAGTAGGATGCCAGTATGAGCCTGCCATTGGTCACTCATTTCAGGCACCTTTCTCCTCTCCTTCCGCTATCTGCATGTTACTGTTTTCAAAATCTTCACGATGGGAAACAACAGCAACCTTCCTCAATGAAAATTTAAAGTTTTTTTTTAAGATTTATTTTTGGCCTTTTATGCCTTTATTGGATAGGACAGTGGATAGAGTCAGAAACAGGAGAGAGTGGGGAAGGACATGTGGTAAACGCCCGAGGTCGGAGTCGAACCCGGGACAGCCGCTACGCCTCTGCACTTGGGTCACGCGGCATAACCATTAGGCTATTGGGGCGCCCGTGAAAATTTAAAATTTTGCCAAAGGTTTGGATCGTGCAGTAAGTCAGCCCTACTTTTCAGTGGATTGTCCATGTTAATGGCAGTGCTCGCCTCTCTGCATTCAAATGTTTCAATACTACAATTCCACTCGTCCCTACTCAGGCTGAACACTGAAGCTGCATCCATCACTTAGCTCCGCCCACAATGACTGGAACTGGTTTAAAGAAATACAAACATGCCACAGATTTTTCCTACTATAGCAGAATGATACTCAAATGCAGTCAGACTATTGTGTTCTATAGAAAACACTAGGTTTAAAAGAAACTACCATCAACACAACAGGACACGTAAGACAGACAGCTAACCCTAGCGAGCACCACAACACAGTGTGCAGGAGCTGCCAATCACTCAGCAGGCCTTAAACTAATGTAGACAAAATGTTTAACGAAATTAGGGTTGATGAAAGCTAACGTAGCTTCTTCTCTTTCTGAGTGGAAACTAGGTTATTTAGCTTTCTGAGTGACCACTAATTAGCCTAGCCTACTAACTATGAAACAAAGCTTCAGTTTATTATAACAAATGGTTTTTCTTCTGTATCACTACAGTAATAGTAATACTGTATAGTTTAGTAATTGTCACGTCATGACGTCCGGCATTTTTGGCTCCACTTGTTGGTCAGATGCATTCACTACAGTTGTAGACAATAATGGCGGCGGCAGAAAATCCAATCCAATTCAGTTTGCAAGGCTTTGCAAGTACTTCAAATGATCACAGAACAAAAGGGATGGTTTGTACAGTGTGCAGAGTTTGGATGGCAGACCACAGCAGCGCAGCACAATGTAAGAACACATGAAGAGAAAATAGGAAGCACTTCACATCTGTTTACTTCTCAGCTGCTCTCTGGACTTTGTTTAATATACAAACTGAACTTTTTCACTTTGTTAAGGGCTTTAATAGAAATTGGGTTTTCTTTGGACAAACTGCACATCATTGTATAATATAATGCACATTATACAATGAAATAAAGGAATCTTTAATCAAATGGTAATTTTACTGTATTGAAGGAAAATTAATCATTGACCAATTATTGATTACTATTTGAGACTAATTGACTAATCAGTAAAATAGCCAACAGATTAATCAACAGAGAAGTAGTGGCAGCCCTAGTTGCAGTATAATTGGTATTTCTCTCACATATAAAGTTAGAATTCAAATTAGATTTTTTACTTTAAGCAACATAAATGTACAAACTTCCAGGAACTACACAGAGATGCTAAAATGTTTAAATTTCTTTCCAGTGTATATCATACACACCTCTGTTGAAATGAGAAATCTCACTTGCAGTCAGTTAGGGTTAGATGATCTAATGCATATTTTTGCATGCTTTAATTTAACATAATTTAAAGAACCGGGCCTCATGATATTCACAACATTGCATATCGGTTGGTCTCCAGGTGTCATCACAGTCCCGGTGCTTCATGTACATCAATACACTGTTAATAACATGTACCACTATATTCATGTCCATCTAATTAGAAAAGTTAAGGTCTTGTGCAACTCCAAACTGATTCCTAGTGGCAGAAGAAATTAGAAGGGCGAAGCAAATGACAGTATAAATCTGAAATTAATCAGGACTTGAACTGAACGAGGGGCAATGTGCGGCCTCACCCGTGCCTTTTTAAGTATGTGTAATTGAACACTAATGGCAATCTCAAAGCTGCGGCAAAGAGCATCTGCATTAACCCACTGCACCTGGAGTGAAGGAGGCCAGATTAATTAAATATTTTCCTCCACTCTCATCCCCAATGTGCTACTGCGATCCTTTAATTTCATTTGATTTCATGAGTTTGAATGATCAGAATCGCGGTTTGGAAACGGCCGTGGAAGACAAGTGGGAGGGAGGTGCAGGTTTGTCACTTCACTGGAAGTGATGACTGTGCTCCAACCTTATCAAACAAACACTTGAGAGCACAACAAATCAAGAATTTTATTGGGGGTTATAAACTTGAGCATCCAATTGGAGGTGAAGAGGACAAATTTATGAGGAATGTTAACGGCGGCATAATTTCTTCCCCAGATGGTGAGATTTTTTTGGGATTTAAGGTTATATTACTGTCTGAATATGAGCTTTAAACAAATATTTAATCCGCTTTATCATTAATATGTCAGCTTTTAGAAATGCTTCTGTGTACATCTTTGTAATTATCATCCATTAATGTCGCTCAAAAAAGATTTACAAAAGGTTCTGGTTTCATTGCAGAAATACCCATTTTTAATTTAGAGGATGGTAATAAAAACCAAACAAAGAAAAAGAAAAAGTCAAAACAAAAGTTAAAACAACTTTCTGTCCTTTTTTCAAGCGGGGAGGAGGTTACTGTTTCTGGTTCTTTAGACACCTGCATGAACCAAAAAATAAAGAAAACAAAATGGAAGCATGTTTCAAATTCAAATAACTATAGTTTTCTAATTTAATAAATGAAGTTGGGAAATGTGCAGAATAAGTTAGAAAAAGGGGGGAGAATAATTTGGCATGATGGGAAACAATATTGTGAGTAGAGGGGGATCAGGGATAAACAAACAAACCTTGACAAGGGCAGCGGTGGAGAATCAGCCTCGGGAGCAGCATGGTCTGCGGTCGGGTGCAGACAGCCCTGTTTGAGAGGGGGCCCTGCCAAGTACCGACCCTGAACTGCGGCACTCTGGTGCTGCCTGGCTGCACTAAGCAGTGGCTGCCAGCACGCGCTGATTTATCAGGGGGGCAACGCCAGCCGCCACCTCGCTCTCCCTCGTGCCCTCCCTTTATAAAGAACCTCCCTGACGGCTCTGATAGTGCAATCAGGGCTACGGCAGAGCCAAGGCAATTTCTCCTTCACTCTTTGATAACCCCGTGCCTTATTGAAAGCCAATAGCAATGGCAGCAACAACAACTCAATTGGAAAGAGTTGCTGCATTTTGAAGGGGGAAAAAGGTTACGCCTTGACAAAATGAGGGGGGAGTAAGGGGATGTCTGTCTCACTTTCTGTGAAAGGCTCATTGTCCTCCAACAGGTGGCGTGATTCCTAAGTGACCGCTGTCCCTCAGCTAGCTTGTCATGGGGACTGTCAAATGTTTCCTTTTTTCTATCATTGAAATCCTGACAGAATGGCTGCAGTTCAAATGTGACTTTTTGTCCATGTTGAGCAATGACTAACAGAGAGGCTGCAGCCATGTACAGATCTGTGAGGCGGCGCTACATGCTAAACAGTGCTGCTTGCTCGATGCTAATGTTGATAAAATGCCTCACAATAACACTGTTAACATGCTAATGTCTTGCAGATACATATATGTTCACTAAGGTTCTACAAATACTTTTTTTCAAGGATACCAATATCGATTATTAGTAGAGCCTGACTGATGTTGGATTTTTGGGACTGATGCCGATAAAGATTTTTCAGGAATAAAAAATTCCAATATCGATATATTGGCAGATACATATACATGTTAGAGTTAGACCCATAAAGAGAAAATGACAATGTTGTTAATTATCCTTGCAGCAGCGTATTTCACAAACTTGTCAGCAGCTTACATAAAGACACCACTTGACTCCTCACCATCCTCTGCTCATCTGTGAAACATACTCTGCTACATGTGCTGCCGACAGTGCTGAGATTGTTGTGAGCTATAGAGTGAAAGTTGCTCTGTTGGATAAACTATGTGATTACACAGTTTCTAAATTATACAAAGTCTCTTTTTCTGCATTATGTTCTTAAAAGAAAAAGAAATCCATAAAAATGTGCAAATATTGGTGCATATTGCTTTAATGGGTACAACAATACCAACACATCAGTGATAGGCCAATAACAGCCAATAAGGTCAGCTGATCGTCAGGCTCTAGTAATTACTCATCAACGAGACCGATAACTAGTATTTGGAACTGATTACTACGTTTGCAGTAAAATTGAAAATTTTGGTGTCAAAATTTTGAATAACACAAATTTTAACATAAAAGCTCTTTAAAAATGTCTGTTTATTTACACTTTACATAATTAATGCGCAAGTTTCAGCATTTATCATTAAATGTTAATTGGCTGCTCTTTGCATTTAACTAATCAGATAGTGTTGTGGGCGCGGCATTCCTTGAGACCACAGCGTGACTACAGGTACTCAGGGGTGGCTCAATCAGAGCCAAAGTAGCATATTTTACATTTAATTATTACCTCCGCTAAGCGTGAAGCGTTTGTCCGTTTGTCCGTTTGTTTGTTTGTTAGCAAGATAACTTAGTTATGAACGGATTTTGATGAAATTTTCAGGAAATGTTGATAATGTGACAAGGAGCAGGTGATTAAAGTTTTAATTATACCTTGGGCGCCCCGATAGCCTACTGGTTATGTCGCGTGACTCAAGTGCAGAGGAGAAGCGGGTGTCCCGGGTTCGATTGCGACCTTGGGCATTTACCGCATGTCCTTCCCCACTCTCTCCCGTTTCCGAATCTATGCACTGTCCTGTCCAATGAAGGCATAAAAGGCATAAAACCTGCACTGTCTTGTTTCTTTGTTTGAATTTGTTCAGTTCCTCTCAGTGAAACAGTGTGAATACTTGTAAGTCTTGAGGCAATGGCTATTCAAAAGCTTCTGATAAAATATTTGGTCCTTGGGATGAAGCAAATCTGAATTAAAGAAACACAAAGGCAGGCCCCAGAGAATGTCATATGGAGATATTTCCTGAAAGATATTTCTTTCAAACAGTTAACACTTAACAAAATGAAAAGTGAAATAAAAATTGTCCGTCGACAAACTCTTTATCACTGGAGTGGCTAAAGGTTCTGCATTGATCTCACCAATGAATAAAGCGTCTATTGTGAGATTTTAACTGTGCCAAAGCTGGTGATGCTGAAAAATAGTAATAGATGTTTGCTTAACAAAGTTCTGTACCACTTTGATATTTCTCAAACATCAAATTTCACTTTAATGTTGTTAAAGATTGGCATAAATTCATCTAATGGCAGCTAAAGGAAACAACAGAAACAACAATAAATATCTTTCACCTTTTTCACGCTGCCTTTATATTTATGTTCAGTATAAATACAAAACTACAAACAGTGTCTAACGATTCTGAATTTAAAAAGTTCTATCAGTCAAGAACAGGTTTGTTGTTGAATATTATTCTATATTTACATACTGTGGGGGCTAAAACTCACAAGAGGCTTAATTTTCCTTCACCATAATTCAGGCAGCAGACTCATTGTAATAATTAAGATCAGTGTAAACGATGGAATAGTGCAAATGTACGATCAGATTTCGTCTGTTAAAGCCGAGAGAGTAAAGCCGTCTGAAGAGATGTAGAGGCAGACAACAAAATGTTACACAGCATCAAGAGGATACAGAGGAGGTTTCAGAAAGTCAACAAGTTTCAAATGACTATGAAATTACATAATTTTAAGGTGTTGTAGAGGTTAAAAGCAACGTGGTGTCAACAGGTTGCAAAGGCCAACCAAGGTTTTAGTGTGAACAGCTCACCCAGGATGAATTTTACAAGGAGATTGGAAAAAAATGTGGCATTTTACGTTGCTGAGACTTTGCTATGAGTACACTCATAGTGCTACACTCTGGCCTTTTCATTGAAGTGTCATGTTGTGTGCTACATACTTTGTTACATATAGCAGCTGCTGTATGCCACTTTTGTATTAGAGATCAAAGCCCTTCTTTAGAAATAGGTGACCCGAATCATCACATAAAACATTTCATTAAAGAAGACAGAAATAAAATATATCATAATTTGAACATAATATTCAAGGACAAGTATCCAACTCCTTATAATTGCAACAGGTTCAGGTCTGAATGAAGCAGTAGTCGTCCCTATCCAATAATTGTGTGTCGAGCCTTAATGCTTCATGAAAATTTTCCTTTGCAGTAAACTTTTGCAGCCACACAAACAAGACCGAAGAACTGTGATACTGTTAGGCCGTCACAAACCAACTCAGAGACAAGGTAAAGATGCTCGATGGTCAAGAATATGAAGTGTGTGATATGGATCCTACACTTAACAGTCAAATGTGTTTTCCCAACCGTGCCTACGATGAGTATTTAACCCTGCAAACTCCAAGTTCCTGGGTGTTTTTTGCTCCCTTCACATTTTTACTCACTGTGGACTCCTCTGTCACTGCAAAATAACGACCTGCACCTCTGAGTAAACAGCACAGCCATGATTAGAAGTAAAAGTAACTCAAAAATGCCTTCTATGCAGAATGACAGAGATATGCCATAAATCATAAAACACTTTTTTGAATATTTATTTTACAAAGACTAAAAACGTCTGAAATCAACGTGAGCAACATTTTTCACAGCATTCAATACTAGAAAACATATAGTGGCAGTACATACTAAAGGTATTTTACTGCCTACTTTTTAAAAATGGTTTCAATATTTGTTTCCTCATCTCTGCTCTGGATAAACACTGCCCTCAGTTTTTTCGAAAAGTCCATGAATTTTTGTCGTGGGACTGCTGGGCTACCCCAGGGCAGCTGAGGCTACATACGTAGCTTACCACCATCGAGTACGGAATGAATGAATAATGCAATGTAAAGCGTCTCTGAGTGACCAGAAAAGCGCTATATAAAACCAATGCATTAAATAAGACATGTAGAATAATGTGATTTTGGTGAAATATCACCTTTTTTTTTTAGACATAGTGATGTTTTTCCAACCCAACAGCATGTCACACATAAGTTCAAAGACTGTTGGAAACTGATCTGCACTTGTACCACTACCTTAGTGGTACTCAAAGCGCTTTACAATGTGTTTCACATTCACACACCAATGGCGACAGCCTACCATACAAGGTGCCTGCCTGCCATTGGGAGCAACTTCGGGTTCAGTGTCTTGCCCAAGGACACTTCGGCATGCGGAGGGGCCGGGGATCGAACCGCCAACCTTGCGATCAGTGGACAACCCGCTCTACCACCTGAGCCACAGCCGCCCTAAACTGTGGCACTTTGAACCATTTTTAATTCCAAGCAGATTATCTTGTCTTCACACCTCTCTGGGGGGGGAATCTTTGAAATGTGGCAGTGACTTAAGTTAGAGATGTGTGAGAAACACAAAGACAACAGTTAAACCCATTTTTATTTGAAAGTTGAGCTCTGACTTTGGGGGTAATATTTACATCATTTTCATTTTTTGTTATGAGTTCTGGATGCATCTTAGTCCTGCAGATGTGTATATGGCAAAGTCCACTGAGAATAAGAAATAAAAATACAAAAAGCTGTGGGCTGACTGCAACATCACACCCTGGAGAGTGAAAAGGTTTGGAGCTTGTTGAGTGACAGTGTACACACAGTATTCTACCTGTACAATAATAGTGCTACTATTCACATTCATCTGTACAATAATAATATTTACAGTGATCACATTAGGGAAAGAGCCAGTACCTGAGGAGTTAGTTCCATAATTAGCTTTACTCATTCACCGTGGTAAAAAGAAGCACACCCAACCAATGGTAGCCTAAATAACACAGAAAACATGGGATCCATGTCCAGGATCAGGTGTGAAGTGCATCCACTTTGCAGCAACTCACTGCTCCAGCTGATGCAACTTGATTGTAAGTGATAACAGGGACCAGTAGGCTAAAGAATCTTTTTTTTACCATCTGCAGGCTGGTATTCACTCCATGACAGTATCCACAGTAGAACACTGTTTATGTTTTAGACATTTAGAAGATCTTATCGTATGAATCATAGAACCAACCCTCTACATGAACGTGAAGATGATTCAAATGCTTTGTTCAAATTTTGCTGAGGTAGGCAGCAAAGAGCAGATTAGATTACAACATTATGGCGTTTTACGCAACCCGAGTATGCGTCACTGCCCTGTAGAAGAATCAAATGGGGACAGTTTAGAAACTACAGCTGCAGTTTCTTGAAAGGAAACCCTCCTCTTAGATACTCCAGGTGAGCTGGCACATTTGAACAAAAGACAGGAAGCTATGAACAAAAAAATGAGGTCATTAAAATGCTGGTGCCAGCAGCCTTTGTCTTCCCCTACGACTCTCTCCAAAACACACAAACTATACATGAAAACATATTGGCCAATTTAAATTACCATTCGACAGCACATAAGATAAAACACCATGAATAAACACATCATACATGTGCAGCATTTCTTCCAAGGATGAAACGTCAACCAATAAATAAGAACAGAATAAAAATTCATTAAATAACAATCATTGTCTCAGTTTACGATCACTGTACAAGTGATCCGGTTATAACTTAAACAGTCAAAAGTCCATTTTAAAAATATCTGAAATGCTAGGCTCCTGTAGGTTCTCTCACCACTGTCAGGATCATTGTTTCAGCAAACAGGTGTATGCTTTGCACCTGTCTTATGCCAATTACCTAACTAATCTGCACAACAGCGCCCCCTACAGGCACAACTCAACAAAACTTCTTTGGACCCCTTTTCACTAATCGCCCATTCCACACAAAATCATACCAAAAAGGGAAAACGTCTCAAATGGAAACTCTCTCTTCCAAATTTTTGTTCTCTCTATCAGTTCGCCAAGTGTTGTGAATGCCGCAGATGAGCAGGGTGACAACAAGCAGTCATACATAAAGGAGCTTTGGATTTGGTACTTTCCAGCAGCTTTGTGTCATCTGTAAATCTAGGTGTCTGGTTTTGGGGGGATGGATGGAGTGCTAAGCCTTGTAGCAGTTTCCCTGCGTGGTGAGTGCCAGCTGGCCGTTGGGTGCCACCTCGTTGGCCTCATCCTCCAGCAGGCCCGACACGTCAGCGTTGGGAATGCTGTCGTGGTAGCTGCTGAAGCTGATGTTGTCCTCCTTCAGTTCGATGGTCCAAAAGGGGGCATTGAGCTTGCGGTTCTGGTACTCCCGGTAGGTGTACACGCCTCCCACGAAGCCCAGCAGCAGCAGCACCACCAGGATGATGACGGCCAGGATGATGATGTTGAACTGCGTCCAGGAGACTTCGGTCAGGGCCGCTGTAGTGTTGTCGGTGGGGCTGCTCAGGCTGGTCAGCAGGGCCTGGGTGGTGGTGGCGGCGGTGCTCAGTGCGGTGCTAGTGTTGCTGCTGCTGGATGTGGAAGCCGGGAGACCGCGTGGTGCAGAGGATGTGCTGAATGTGACGGCCTCGGTTGTGTTTGTGTTTGCTGGTGTGGGAACGAGTCGGGGTGCTGAAGAGAGAAAAACATGGAAACAGTTAGAGAATAAGTAAAGATTTTATTCCTGACTTTGATAAATTCAAAACCCTGATAGGCAAAAGCAATGCAGGCCTGTAGTTACTGAATAAGTAATATTATCATTGTGGGTTGATGTATAACTAAAATAACTAGTGACACCTTGTGGCAAACAGGCATAACTACCTCTTACTGTGGACAACTGATTTTCTTTTTCACAATTACTAACTTATATAATGATTTCACTAAATAGGTTATGATGTACAGTTGGTGTTGAGTTGTGTGTAAAGTCGTGTGGAGAATAATGTGAGATAAAGCTCATCTCCTTCAAACTGAGCCTCTCCAGCAGGCCTTCTGCTTTGTGGTGGTGGTTTGTTTATGTGGTAATGGCTCAATAGTGTATGTATAGACCAGTGGTTCTCAACTGGTGGGTCGGGACCCAAAAGTGGGTCGCGAAGACATTTTTAGAGGGTCGCAGAAGCATGCCCCCCCCCTCCCAAAAAAGTAGTGGTATAAAGTCTTTTATTTTAAAGGACATGTTTCTTATGACACAGTTTGCTTTCAATAGCAGGATATTTAGTGGTGGTGACACCAGTAGTTGTCCACTATTAACGTCTAGATGAGGCTCTGCCAGCTTAGTGGAGACATTTATGATAAAATGTGCCAAAAATAAACCAACATGTTCTCAGAATCTGTCAGAATGGGACAGAATATGACCAGAACTTGGCAGAAGTGTCCAAATATACCAAAATGAGCAAAAAATAAGCCAAAATGTTTCCAAGCTGTGTCAAAATGCGTTGAGACTACACCCAGATAAACCTTAATTTGTTAACAGGAACAAAAAATTTGGGTCACGACCGTTATTAATAGAGACATAGTG
>OMNN01035565.1:0-30826 GCA_900302755.1 Chromis chromis | reverse complement strand
TAAAACTGGCTGACAGTTGTATTCGGTATTTGGCCCACTTTACAATAATTTTTAACCAAAATTCTCAGATATTGTGACTCACTGTTTAACATATATTTATTTATATATATTTTTTAAAATTATAGTATTATAATATGTTGCTTAAACTTTTTATTATGTGATTATTGTTTTACATCTTGCATCCACCAGATCATGACATGCAGTTGTTACATAATATATTTCATGCAATGCTTGTTCTTGAAGTTAAGCACATATGCTGACCAAAGATTGCTGGTGTCTCATCTTGAGAATGTAACTTGACCCTTCTGCTCAGAGCTTTCTTAATAGAGATTTTAGTTAAAAACTCTTGGCTCCTTTCTTTGAACTTCATAGCTGTTACATAAATATAGCACATACTCATCATTGCAGAGGCCTGAACAGTGAACTACATGTTATTGCTTGCCATTAACATACTCTATCTCTCTTTTCTTTTTCCCCTTCACTCCCCCTTGCTCTCTCTCTATCTCTACAACATTCCCTTCTTTCTCTCCCTGTCCCTCTGTCTCTCTGGTTTAGGGTCCTCCTGGTCCCCCTGGTTTACCTGGTCCTCCAGGAAAAAGAGGTTCTCGGGTGAGTAATCTGTGCAAAAGTGCAGGGAGTATGCTATAATGTAGATATAATCCATTCATTAGAAGGAACATTTTGCTGATGCGTAAATGCAGTAGTGTAATACTACTCAGAATAAGTTAATTGATAAAAAAGAACTACCTGATTTTTTCTTAATGCAAAATAAAGTTTGTATATCTGGATATGTGTACTGATCTCACAATGTAAACATAAATATCTCTCTGAAAGTCATGAGAGGAAAACAAGAGGATAAAACACAATACACCAAAAGTACTGTTTTGTTTAGAAGGCTATTGTGACATTTTTGAGATGCAGGCCATTCTATAGGGGCTGCCACACACTGAAAGAACTGTGGTCACTAGAAAGATGTTAAGATCAAATTTATTGGCTCTGAAGGCATTGAACATGCTAATCAACAGCACTAACACATGAAATGAAGACTTAATCATTTTCATCTTTTGCTATGGCAGTCAGCAGGCACTGGCCATATGTGTTTTGCCTGCATTTAACATCACAGCTGCAAACTGTCGGGAAAGAAGTGCTGACAGACATGATTGTGGTTGGCGTGATTAAACTCAGGAAGAAACATTGCTTTGTAAAGGCACATGACTGTGATGTAATTCAGTTTGAGGATGCAGGGAACGTCGTAACATCAATAAGTGACCAAATTGTCACAACTGGAGCCAGCAGCAGCAGCAGCATCTGCAACACTGGTCATATCTACACTGATGTTGAGACTACTCTGCATGCAACTGCCAAGGCTGTCATGACGCAATGCTGTGATCATGCCACAGACCCTGAAGGCATCTTTAAACAGAACAAGACACATTTTACTAGATAGACGTAGTATGTGTTAGATGGAAGGTTTATAAATATGTTCACTTTTGCTCTTTGCTCTACCCTGCTTAACAACAGCACCATGGCTAATTTAACTCATGGAATGTAAATACCTGCAGTGGACAACAACATGCAATACAAGTAACTTGATTACTTATAGTTTAAAACACCTGCTTCTGAACTACATCAGACAGCAGCTGTGCATATAGTTTCCATTTTGACTTTATAGTTAATGGTCTCAGTTCAAAGCAAAATACAGATGTAACATTTTACCCTTTTGCTTTCTTTCCCTCATAGTGGGAATTAAAAGAAAACATCCATGCAATAAACCAGTGCAGAGGCCAGTGTGTTGATGTGTGCCTGTTGTTTAAGCTACCAGTAAACGAATGCAAGATGACCTAGGAAGTTGCTGCAACTTTATTATATAGATGATAAATTGCCAGCCTGCATGTATTTAACTGGACATATTTTACCAGACAACGTCAAAATTGAACAAGTTTTAATGTTAATGCTAGACGACTCAGCCTATTTCTGTCCATATCCCTATGTTTACATCCCTACTGCGCCAGTTGACTTGTCATTATGATTGCGAGGTTAACAGTAGAAACATGGTGGCTGGTTCCATTCAAATGAAAGGTGGGCTCTCTAACGATCTAAACACGGCCTTGTGTCTTGCTGTATTTTAACTTACAGCATGACAAGCATGCTTGAAGGCAGACAGACAGGCTGGTAGATGGAAAGAGGTGGCATATGGTAAGACATGGCTGGTGCAGAACATACTTTTAACCCTAAATCATAAAGTATGAAAAAGTAAGGCTTGGGATCATTATGTGGTGGAAGGCTGAAGGCAGTGCTTTGCGGCTGTCTCTGCTGTTTCAGCTCAGAGCAGCACACTTATTACAGTATGCTGCTTCTAATTGTTAGCATTATCAGACTTTAAGCCTATAAACCAGGGCACGCCACTGGATGTGGGCATTTGTCATGGAAACAGACTGTAATTTACTTTAGAAGTTCTTGCAGCCCATGAAGCTAACAGTGTTTAAGTGGTGATCATTACAGTAATAAAGTATTTGATGAAAAAAGGGCTGTAGGTAATTTTGTTCATCATTGTTGTTGACATTTTGAAATAAAGCTACCTTTTTTACTGTTATGGCCAAGTATTTATGACACCATAGAAATTGGTACATTTTGTCTTAAAGGTTATGGACCTATATGTAAGTTGAGATTTAAGACTCCAAAACTTTCAATCAAATGATGACTTTGAGAGATGAAGAGTTTCAAGAGTACACTTTCTATTCTTTTATTTTCTAGGGACACTAGGCCCTTGCAACAGGCAATGGGCTCAGATTACTTTCAGAAAAACTGACAGTGAAAAAGAGAGAAATGCAAAGGGAGATCCTTCTTCCTAGCCTTTGCTGTAGTGCAGAGAAAGCCTGGTCTGTGAGCAGCCGGGGTACAGATGTGCAGGAATGCAGTGTATTTATGGTGTCTGTGTGTGTGCACATGACTGTGCACATGTAGTTGTAGGCATGTGTGGTCGTGCATTCATTGCATAACTCTGCCGTTCAAGGAATTAAAGTGCCTTGCATTGAAAGCAAAAGTGATACAATAAAAATATTATTCTGAGGAACCGTTGCAATTATTTACTGTTTCTGTAGCACTACTTTCTTTCACCAGAATGCTGTTACGTTATCAGTCTTTAAATTGCTGGAGTAAATTTATTTGTTTCATGACTCATCTTAAATACTGAGGTGTTGTCCGAAATGCAAAGTAATTTGATGTTTTGTGTGTTCTTTTTATGTCTGCATCTGTTCCAGGGTCCCACTGGTCCACATGGAAACCCAGGACAGCCTGGACCACCTGGGCCCAAGGTGAGTGGCATTCTCCAAAGAGGGAGACATCAGCATATGAGAGTTGCAAACAGTGGGGTTGCATAAACAATGAAATATTAATCATGATTCTGGCCTCCCACTATTAAATGGAAATGATCGATTGTGATATTGATTTTGAAAATATGTGCTCCACTCATAAAAAACTCCTAAAATCCCTTGGTGTCAGCTTGGGTAAATCTGACATTAGAACAGTTTATTTCACTCTTCAAATAGATTCTTGGTCATGCACCTTTTTGAATTGCTTCACTGCAGTAACTGAGTGGGGAGATGAGAGACGTTTTTGGGCACAGCCACTTAACATAGCTTCTGCTGGAGCTGTAGTAGTATGTGAGGTGTTAAGGGAAAATCGGTAAATTCAATAAGCAGACGTTCAGCAAGTGAGGCATTTTGGGTAGACTTTTATTTATTTATTGCATCTAGGCCATGCACTAAATTCGGATGGAGAACCTTAGTTTGAGTCTTACTTTGGTGCCAAGTTATGTACATAGAATGTAGCACAGCATGGAAGTGAAAGCAGTGCTTTGTTTACTTAAATGTGAAATTGGAATAAAAATATGTTGTCCCTAAAATCAGTGAATAATCATGATAAATCTGAAGATCTCAATGCTGATCAAAACAATTGTTATTAGCATTTTGGCCATAATTGTGCAGCCCTGCCAAACAGGGTCCTGGTTAGTATCTGTACATGGAGATGAACCAGTTTCCTTAGAGCCAGATCAGAAACACTGAGCCCAAGTGGAAGTGAACATGTTTGGTGAAGATGTGGAAAACCAGTGGTGAAGTGCTTGTTTGTTTAAAAAGGACTCGTCAAACCCTGTGGTCACACCACAAGTGTTCTGTTGCTGATATTTATTATAAAACCATTTTAAATTGTATTGGCAACTGATGTAATCACGATTAGGGATATGTATTGAAAAAAATGTGTTAATTGAAGATCTCAAAGAAAACTATGACAAGCCCAATCTCCCCCTTAGCTCCACCTATACTGCCGAAGTTTACAATTATTTCATTGTCTGGCCTGCTAGTTAGCAGTGAGAGATTGAACCTAGAGAAAGAGAAAAGCTAATGCCATTTTCACTTTAGATAAAGTAGACACTGTGTTTAGCTTGAAAGTATCAGGTTACAGTTGGCTTTCTTCAGGACTTACATATAAAAGAGAAAAATGGTTTCCAGAAACCTGATTTCCTCTGACAGTTTGGTACAGGAAAATCAGATGTCTTCACCACATATATATGTATCCAGCTTTTTACAAGTAAGCATGTGCATGACAAAAGACTGCAGGCAGGGAAAGCACTGGACGACTGGATAAAAGCAAAAATCTTGTGGCAATGCATTTATTATCAGCATCTGAATCAATCTGAATAAAGTTGAGCCTTCAGAACTCTGAATAATTAGTTTCCACCTCTAAACATTTGAGTATGTGTTCAATTCAGACTGTGCTATAAAGAGGAGCTCCATTCTGTATGCCTGTTTGTCCCTTTCTCACTGGTTCTCCAAATCGATAACAATTTCAGAAAGAAAAAGACCTTTGGAACATGTTGGCTTGTTGACCTCTGCAGGATACCTCTACAGCTCTTGTTATAAGACACTTTTGATATCACCAGGTCACTGAATTATCTTTAAAGTTCTACACACTTGAGGAAATGTACTCTGCTGTTAGCTTTTACTATATGGCATCAATTATAGCGACTGATGAGACTGACGTGTTGTCCCCTGAAGAGAACAGAGCGTGTGCAAATGGAATTAAACCAAACACAGCCAGATGTAGGCAAGTGCGATAATAATAATAATGAGGAGACAAGGGTGGTTTTTGGCCTAAATGACATATCCTGAGCCTTGATCGTTATTACGCTGGTTTTCACCACAGGGCATAATCATGCTAGTCCTGGCTCATTAGCCACAACGCTGATTTCATATAAAGGGGAAACAAAAGAAATACAGCATCTCTGGTAAGCTTTTCCCCAGGGGCCAGATTTATTGGTATATCTGAGCAAGTATGTGGGTAGCTCCATGCAGATGTTTGTGGTGACTGTATTCCAGCCACAGAGTGGCTGCATAGACCATGCAATCAGTGATGCATACAGCAAAAACTCATGCTGTAGGAGCAGAAACAAAAGATAAGTTGATGTTCAACCCTTCCCTTCTTACCACTGGATGTGAAAAGTTTTGCTAAGTTGATTCCTTGTCACTTGTAAGTGTAGTAAAGTCAGGAATTTAATTTGTAAAGTTTCTAAATGTTGTGTTTTCTTCCTTGATTGATCAGACAACAGAGGGAGGTAGATTTGTTCTGTGCCACCTCTGACCTTGCTAAAACACAGTAAATATTCAGCTGAGGTCCTCTGATAGGTTATTATGAAATACTGGGCCACCTGCTGACTATCTGTTCCTTTAGCCTGCACACCCACATTCATGTGAACAAATACAAAGTGTATCTAATACCGTAGTGACTGGTCGGTGAGTCAGTCTTAGCCCCAAAAACCCTTTTGTGGAGGCAGGAAAGGGATTAAGAGACATTCAGTTTGGGAAAACATCTCTTTTTGAAATGTGTTTCGTTACTAGAACACAGAGGAATACTATCTAAGTACATACAGAGGAATAGTCACTGATGCTGAGCTTAGTTGACGTGTCTTAAGCACAGTCTGCAATGTTCTGACGACGTGCTGTTAACGTGAAGAACATGTCAGTCTGCTTCATGGATTGCTGACTGTTTTTTAAACAGGAAAGAACTGTAGTTTTATGCTGTGGTAGAATTTCTGCTCCCCCACCTGAGCCTTTGTACGCTTCACTGGCTGTCAGTCAAAACTATGGAAATATGATTCTCAAAATCCAAAGGAAGAAATACCTGTTTTGAGTTGATAAGGACAACAATTGAGGAGGATATGTCAAACATGGCCTGAACATGTTGGAAATAGCTTCAGTGTTTAACACGTGTATCATTATGTGTAGAAGTCTATACACCTTATCACATGTACAAACCACATCTTAAAGAATCAGAGAAGATATTGTAATGTATTTACTGATGCTGGTTTGATGTCTCATCTTACAAAGCAAACCCAATTTTTTAAAGTGTACAGAATGATTTATTTTCTTGGCTACTCCTCCTTCCCCACTGCAACAGCTAATTATTCCTGACTATGATTTTTAGTGATGACAACAACAAGTCAGATAGCCAGATTTGGTAGTGATGCTAAAATTATGTGATGGTCTGCTGGCATTGCTGCTTTGGAATTTCATAACACCTAACACCTTAAACTTCGCTTCCAGATGAATGACAGCAGAAAGGGTTTTATGACTCTAATCCTTGTCAGTTTGGGAACAAAAACTCTGTTGGCTGTTGAAACATAGTATTGCTGTTCTGTGGAAACCATCAGTCTGTTGACATCAGCTTGGCTCCAGCAGTCTTTGACTTGTTCCTCCACCTTGTAGGAGTTACACATGTGGGAAAAGAGATAAAGAAGAATCTTGAAGTCTGAAGTTTTGGTTTTTCATTTCAATTACTCACGTCTTCTGGGCTGATTGAGTAAGGTCTGGATTCTCAAAGGCATTGTTACTTAGGGATAGGGGATTTGCTTTGCCACTGTACAGATAAGCAAATACCAAATCTGCGGTAATGTCTGAAAAGCACTTAAACCCCTTACAATTACTTGGTTTCCGACATTATTTGGTCATAAAATGTGATCTGATCTGCAGTCAAATGTATGGACAAGCACATTGTACTCAAGCTAGTAATACAAACAGTTATAATATTTGTGTCTTTTATTGAACACGCCTATTAAACATTCAGAGAAAAGGAAAAATGAGGTGAACCTTTAAAATTTAGTAACTGGTGGAACCGCCTTTGGCAGCAGTAATCTCAAAGAAGTAGTTCCAGTGTTCAGGAGGGATTTGACTATTTTTCCTTATAAAACTGCTGCAGCCCAGACATAGTCTTAGGGTATCTGGTTTGAGCGTCTCTCTCGAGCATTCCACAGTATCTCCACTGGATTAGTGTGTGGACTCTGACTGACATTTTGTAGTGGAGTTACTTTGATAGTTAGGGTAATTGTCCCGCTGCATCACCCAACTTCTGAGCTACAGCTGGCAGACAGCCACCCTGACATTATCCTGTAAGATAACTTGATAAACCTGAGATTTCATTTTCCCCTCGATGATGGCAAGCTGTCCAGGCCCAGAGGCAGCAAAGCAGCTCCAAATCACAAAGCTCCTGTACTGTACTCCACTTTTAGGATGATGTTTTCATGTTGGTATGCGTTGTCGTTTTGATGCCATATGTAGTACCGCGTGCATGGTAGATGTAGGAACAGAGGTGGTAACCAGCTCCCGTGACTCCGTTAAACCATAGGTTGTTCTTTTTTTTTTTTTTTACCTCACTCAGCAATTTGTTGCATCATCATGCATACCTAAACTCTTTGAGATTACTCTGTAAATTTCCAGCTTTTAGCAAATATCTTTCAATCTCCTTTTTTGTGAGATTAGAATCAACAAATGCTTCTTGTGAATAGCATTTTTATTTTTTAGTCAGAGGAAGAGTACATCTAATCCAAATCTCCTATATTGTTTCATTGATTGGACCCAAGGTTGGCTGTGTCCTGCCCCCAGGAAGCTTTTGTAGACCTCATTAGCCTAAGGGTTGACATACATTTCCAACCCACATTGTAAATGTTTGAGGGATGTGTTCAATCAAGAACCAAGAAAGAACATGTAGACTCATCCTATTAACTTGGCTCTTTTGTACCTATCAAAATGAAAATATTTCAACAGAAGGTTTTTATTAATGAGAAGTGTTCATATGTAATTAATGTGGATGATATTAGTGACTGTAGTCAGAAAATAGTTCATGGAATAGTATAAAAGAAACCTTGTACAATCTGGTGCTGTCAGTAAACTTAAGATTAGAAATAAATTTGAGTTGCTAAAGACATCCCGACCTTATGACCCTGTTTCTGTTTTAGGGTTCAAAGGGAGACCCCGGTCTGTCTCCAGGCCAGGCTCCTCCGGGAGAGAAGGTAAGAACTCTGCCACTGGTCTCTGTGTCTGGCTTCCTGTCCCTCTGCTTCTGTCTGTGTTTCTGTCTCGGCTTTTATGCTTTTTCCCCACATTTTTTGTTTAATGTACCTCTCATCTCTTCACCCATGACTCATATCATTTCAGCTCATCTCACTGTTTTTTGTCTCTCATGTGGATTTCATAATTAGTAACTTGAGCAAAATATTGTGAAAAAGGATCATAAATGTTGGTACAAATCATACAATGTGAGTAATAAAGATTATTTAACAAACCTACATCTGATTGATTATATATGACTCAACACTTTGTAGTTTACAGATGATGAAAAACAGATTTTTATTTTCATCTAAAAAAAATATTGTCAGTATAAATTTGTTAGAGAGCCGGGTTTTCCTCATCCCATTTAATTCATTCAGCAACTTCTCTAACTCCCTTCTATGCAATTCTGAGTCATTCTATCGCTGATTTGTCTGGCGTCATCACAGCTGGTCTCTCTTTTGTCTCTTCATCCTTGTCTCTTTTTCTTCCAAACATAATCACAGTAATGATTTTCCTGAGCAGAACTGCTAAATATCTTGAATTGATTAAGATCCAAAAGTATCTTTCGCCTTTGAAGTTTCATGATCTGCGCACTTGTGGAAATCCCCAATGAAAAACTAATGGGGAAGGAATCATTTTGCCCTTCAGATCCTTCCTGGGTTAGACAGATTAATATTACATTTCACTTCAAATCAAAACTGTGTGTGTCCATGCGATGTGTATCCAGCTTCATTGTGATGTCATACCCACAATTTGCTGTAAAGCTGTTATCACTCTTCCAAGGTTTTCCCTCCTGTAAGAGCTTCATGAGACTTAAAATACTTACACACAGTACCATGTGTTTTTACACAGTGCCTAAGCTGAATGATCAAAAGAAATCTATGCTGGAGACAAAGGTTTTCATTACAAGCAGTGTTGTAGGAACGTAAGACTTTTTGCCAGTTGTGGCTGCAGTCTCAGCAGGGCTAAGAACACCAAGGTAGATTCCTCTCATGTACATCTTGATGGAGCAGGTAAACATCCAGTTGAATCAGTCTCGCTGTCTGCATGGGTTGTAGAATGGCACTGCATTTCATTGATGCTGTATGCCCATAAAGCAATCTAAAGCATTTTTCTTTGTGTCAAGCCTGTTTTTCTGTGTTTTACACATGTAGCTACAATGATATGTATTAGTCTCTGAGTGCTTCAGCAATGTGGGTGACCTACAATTCAATACTGTCTGAATTGTGTAGACATACAAATGGACTGCAGCAGCTGCTGTTGCGGCTCTGATAATGTGCTGCTCACGCTGTGCTTTCCATGTAGACAGGGCTTTACACTTTAGTGGCAGTTAGTCATTGCACTTTTCCCCTCTCTTAGCATATTTGTCTATAATAAAATAATCCTGTCGAATCTCCATTCAACCTTCCACCTCATGTCTTTTCTTTTTATATTTTTAGCCAAATATTGCTCAGCATATGGTTTTGATTAGAAGCAGCCATCTTTAATATAAGTAGATGGCAGACATTGCCTGAGGTACAAGAGCACTTTTGAACCGTGCATCTCACTCACCTGTGGAAAATCTTTTCCTTTTTTCTGGCCACATTAAATATGAGAATTGTTTATCCTAAATGACGACTATTTTTTTGAACCATTGCGCTTTTGTTCAGTAATCATCTGAAGTTAATAAAATAATGAATTTACTTTTTTGTGCTGGCAAAAGAAGATTTATTTTTTTACTTTGTCTGAGTATTATGTTAGTGTACAACTATATATCACTATATTGCACTCATAGTTTAAGCAATAGGATCCGCATCTGTCTTTTTTGTCTGTCTTTTACTAATGACAATGCAAATGTTACATTGCTCTGGCTTTCATTTGTTTTATTAGGGTGACAGAGGTCCACCAGGTCTACCTGGACCAGACGGATTTCCAGGTCCACTGGTAAGATTTACCATTTTAACTGCTTGTGATTAGATTAATGATCAAGATTTTTTTTTTTAAATTAAAGGCTCACAATCTGTCAAACTATTTTTGTAACTGAACAGTTAATTGATTTCAATCAAAGTCGCAATTTGAAAAAATACCATTAGAAAATTGCAAAGGCTACAATTTAGGATAAACAAGGTGAGGCTATTATATAATAAGACTAATGCTGTAATTGAGTGGTTTTTATTTTGAGCAGATTAAAACTTTCAGGGTATATCTCTATCTGTGTTGCTACCCTTGCCTATCAGTCAGAGCTTCGGAGCTGGCTGTTAAGATGTGGCACTACCTTGCTTAAATCTGATAGGCTTTAAGGCCAAGGCTGGAGGTCATCTGAAAGAGGAAAGGCACCCTGCCCAGGGCCAGGGGGTCAGTGACACAGACAATATCCCATGCCTCTTCAGGTTTCAAATGAGCAATTGTCATGGCTAAAAACAGAGAATTTCATGGATGCTGCTTGCAATAAAATGAAGGACATTGGCATTCTTATGGCCAACCATGTGCACATATTCACACACCAATTCATACCCCATATCGGTTAACTCATATTCTTTATATGCTTTAGTGTGTTCATTGGTTTAAAGGAGTACATTTCTATTGTGTAGTTTATTATAACTTGCATTGAACTCAATTGAACCCTGTATCTGATAAAAAGTAGACTTCATCTGTTATTTTAGGTTGCCCTGCTGCTCTCATGGCTCTGTCTACACAGTTCTTCAAATAGTCCCTTATTGAAGCTTTGAGTCTGGTCTTTGCATAGCTGGCCTTAACCTTGCCTCCCAGGAGGCCACATCAGTGTTTGCAGTAGCTGAACTTAATATACCCAACACATGAACTGTGCCCCATCAAGTATTTTCAGAGGAAATGACTGGCTTGAGGCCTGTGCTCTTTACCCCCATGTGGGCCGTTTATTGAGTGTGAAGGTTCATATGTCATAACCTCGGAAGCGCCTGATGGAGTTGATGGTACTTTTCAAGAAGGTCCCTCGCTGCCCTAAACAGATACTGACCTGGCCCTGACCTCCTGTTTTGTTGCTGTAAACATCTGTTGTTGATAATCACGTCAAAGGGAAAAATAAAGGGCTTGAGAGTAGAAAAGCACTGATTTACAGAACAATATATTCTGTTTAGTTAACAAAGTGCTTTTTTTTAACTAAATGCAGGATTTGGCTGAAGCTCAAAACTGATTTGGATTAGAATGAGGGAACTTATCCTCTAAGAATTATACACCTCTCACAATTTTATAGAAAGTTTTCATGTTGTGACATGTTATAATTCAACCTCACCGACACTGTAGAATGCAGAGCCATGTTTTTTATACAATTTGTCAGAGCCCTTAATGGAAACTGGACTGGTGCAAATTATGTTGAACAAGCTAAATAATGTGGTTTTAAAGAGCAGTTTTCTAAAATAAATGGATAATTTAGTATGAAACAATCAAAGAAAGTATATGGTTTTATAATCTTCTTCCATATAGCACAACCATCTATTGCATACACTGCCCACTAACAATGACCAATGCTCCATTATCAATCTTCTTTCCAGTCTTACAGCTCACTTACTCAGAAACAGGAAGTTTAAGGCATATCGTTTCCTATACTAACCATCAAAAATATCTTAAATGGCGTCCCATGTATGCACAGGAATTACAGTCAGGCATAGCCTGCTTGCCCTCCAAGTCACACCATCGCGGTTTCTAAATCATTTAACATGACCTTGGACATTTAGAGTAGTACCAAAATGTCATCTGCAGGAAAGAGGATTCAGAATATTCCTAAAACCTTTTTATCTTTCAGGTTTTTTTCATTAGTTTTGTCATACTCCAAATGAATTACTATCAGCCTCTTGAAACGTTTTCTTTGAATTGCTTTTTGTTTGTCCTTCTAAATGTATGCACTTCCAGCCATGCTAGCACGTGGCTCTTGGTTGATCAGTGGGCTTGGTCCAGTCTTGTCATGTAACTTTCTGCAGACATTGATGATTCTGAAGGGATGAATCCTAATGACTTAAGTGGTCCCCTGACTCTGAGTTTTTGTGTGGAAATCTTGACAGTTACTAGACAAATTGCCTACCCCTCACTTTGGTGCATGTTGTAACATGTTAAATTAAGATGTGTACATGATACACAGTATACTGTATCTACTAAACATCAGTGATTGTCATTGTGAGCATATTTTAGCATTTAATTCTAATTATGGTGTGCACTTAAGCTTTTTAGAACTACTAGCATTGCTGTACACACTTAGTGTTGATTGTTATTGTGCTAGATTTTGTTTGAAATGTATCTAAAATACTTTCTTAATTCATTTTCAAGGGTCCGAAAGGTTATCCAGGTCCGTTTGGGTTGCAAGGAGAACAAGTAAGTATTTGTGTGTGTGTATTTGGAAACAGGAGTTCATCAGTGCAGTTCTCATTAGCACTAGTGGTACATGTGTGTCAAACAGAAGGCTTAGAGTAAAGGATTAGACACATTCTGCACTGCAGTAGTTGCACTAAAGCTAGTGCTCTATGCCACAGCATTCACACATACACAAAGCTATACAGGATTCATCCATAGACACATGTACACACAGCTTGTGTGTGTCACAAGTCAGTTACATCAGTCCCTCAGCTGTCCCCTTTAGTCAGCAGTTCCTTTTATCCTTCATCACCTTTTTCTTGATAGAAAAACTCTTCTGCTCGTCAAAGTGCTAACAAGTAACAAGCCCCATTACAGTGGGCTGAAACAACAGCAAAGTAACACAGTGAGGGAGGGGTAGGTTGGAGGGGTGCAGAAAGGTACAGTTAGTAGACAGGACTGTCTGGAATGAACAGTGCTTGTTTTATTCCTCCTGGCAGTGCTGGTAGAAGTCTGTGTTTCTCCTCTTTCACTTTATCCATCCACCTAATCTCCCTATTCACTGTTCATTCATGTTCTCCCTCTCTGGTTCTCTCGCTTTTCTGCAGGGAATACCAGGACCTCCTGGAGAAGCTGGGGCTGCAGGTTACCCTGGCAGGCAGGTGCAGTGAAAAACACAAAAATAGTTCCATCAATCTCCATCAATTCTTCACTGCTCTATTCCACAAAGAGTACCAGCCTTAACAATGATAACTGCCTTATGCACAATGCTTTCTGCTGCCCTGTGCACATTATAAGCTCATTCTGGATTTGGACAATCTGTGGACTTTAACTGGAAGCAAAGATAAAATATAAAGTGCAACTTAAAGTATAAACACATTTTATATGTATTTTCTCTTATTCATCAGTCAGTGTATCATGTGCTTAGCTGTGCTTCTTCATTTGAAATCAAAGTGCATGAGTGCACTGTGACAACAGGTTTTCCTCACCACAGTCTTTCTTTTCTTGCAGGGCTCAGCTGGGCCACAAGGTAGCCCCGGGCCTAAAGGTGTCCGTGTAAGTACAAGTAACTCTGTGCTCTCATTCTGCCCTCTTTTCTTCAGTAGTGCTGGATTGAACACTTTATTTCCTGAAAGGATTAAGGACAGTGTCAGGCCTTCAGCCTTGCTTCAGTGAGATTGATCAGGATTTCACTGGTATTTCCCACAAACTGTCTTATAGGAGTCTGCTTGTGAAAGTTGGTCCGAGTCTAGGTTGTCTCTATGAAGGCTGACTGGTTCTTCTTACTAAGGTTCACTCCTCAGCAAGGAATGCCCCAAAACAGAGCGAATAGAGAAAGACAAGAGGATGGAAGAGAAACAGATGGGAGAAAGTATGAAAGCAGAGGGAAGGGGGTCAAATGAGCTAGTGAGAGAAGGGACTTAAGTGGAGCGTTGCAGCCCAGAGAAAGAGGATAGCTGGGATTACTATGTCAGACTGAGCCTGGCAGAGTGAAAAGGAGCCACAAAGACAGACAGTGTACTGATAAGGTAGAAGTGTGAGTGTGGAAGAGAGAAAAACAAAGGAAGAGGGTGGGCTGGGGATGCACAAATGACTCATACATACCAACTAAATCCGCTGCCAACTGATGTGAATACCTAAATGCAACTCAGGTAATGTTACCTATAAAAAAAATCATGATGTCCAGAATAAAAGTAAAGCCAGTGTGGGTGTTTAAGGGTTATAGGTTAATAATGTGATAGTCATTTAGCTGCAACTGTGTTACCTTTACTCTACCAACAGATTTTGTGCTTTTTTTTGCTGGCTGTAATAAATATATTTTGGGTGGGTGTTAGCCTACAGTGCACAAACAATTACAGTATCACAACAAGCCTTAACTTGTAATGGCTCATCAGAAGACACTCCTGCTCTTTAGTTTTGTAACTGCTACAAAAATTAGATTGATTCATGGTCTCAGACTTACAGTTATGGATGCAGGTCCAGTCTACATAATTCTTAGCAGCAAACAACTCCATTGCATGAGTCATGTGCAAGCAACTGTCAATAAAATACTCCAGACATTGCCTGTCACCACATTACATTTACCTTTAACATTGACTGTAAAGAAAGAGTGCATCGGGACTGAATAACTAATAGCAGCCTTGCCAGCGACACTACATATTTCTCCAGCGCTTCCCACAGGGTGCATCTGACTCACAGCCACAGATGTTTCCTAAATCCAGAGAATACATGTAGAAAGGATACGCAAACTTCCATGACAGTATGATCTTCTTTTTCTACCTCATTAGCAGGGCTAATGGATTTGAGAATGACATTTCATTTGGTCTGTGTGTCATCCAGACCAAGATATTCAAGCTACTACTGGCCAGATATCCACAATATGTTGTAAATATTTACTTCCAAATTGTTTCAGCCTTTTGTCCTTCACCACCAGTTTTCACCTGTATTTATGCCTTCCACATAATAGGTTGATCATGACACATGAATGCTACTTGTTAGCCAAAGTGAGCAGAATTTTTTATACTGCTGCTCTGTGGCATAAATCTACGGAAGAGTATTAGGGCCACTCATGAGAAAAAATAAATAAATAATAGGAGTTAGATTTTTTTTTCATCATGCACTTTGAGAAAAAAGTCAAAATGTCGAGAAAAAAGTCGATATACAATGTCGACAACAATGTTGAAATGTCTCCTCTGGTCCAGATTCGGACTTCCGGCATCAATAACTCATTAGCGATACGTTGTCAAACATAAACGATGCCTCTTTCCCATCATTGTAAGGTAGAATATGTGCTACAAACCCAGTTTGATCAAAAGTAGCTGTCTTTCAAGCTGCAGAAATAACATTGGTGTCTATGTGCAGCCGGCTGTGAGACGAGTGCACAGGGACCGTTTGCAAATTGCAAAACTGCTGCAACAGCGAAGAGAGACACCACAAATATTCAATAACTTCAGTCTTATACACTGTAGTGTCACCAAAATCACTGCAGCCATCAAAAAGGAGCTAGTTGATGGCTGCAGTGATTTTGGTGACACTACAGTGTATAAGACTGACGTTATTGAATATCTGTGTCTTTGCAATTTGCAGACGGTCCCTGTGCACTCGTCTCACAGCCGCCTGCGCATAGACACCGATGTTATTTCTGCAGCTTGAAAGACAGCTACTTTTGATAAAACTGGACTTGTAGCACATATTCTACCTGTTACGTCCCAGCCTCTAGGGGTAGCTGGGTGCAACAAAATAAAACCAGGTGTTGTAGGTTAGGGTAAAGCAATTTATTGCTTGGTGACAAAATTAACACAAAACAAGTGATAAACCAAAGTAACCGAGTTGGTGGGTGTTGCTAAAAATCAAAGAACCAAATAAAACCAAAGAAAGGCTAACGGAGTTACAGAACTTACTAAAGACAAAATAACAGAACTAAACTCCCTCCCTAGCCAAACTTAACTACAGTAGCAACACCACACCAAACAGAAATAACAACAAATGCCAAGTGCACAAAACTCAATAAACAAAAACTGGTGCCTCGGAACACACGTTAACAGACACAGGACACGGCTCACCACCCACTGGTGGCTACAAAACACAGAACACTAACCTAATCTCTGAATTGGTAGAAGCTAACAGAGGTCACCAAAAGTCTTCACTAAGACATACAAAATACCTCTCCCAAAGTTAGCAACTGCTAAACAAAACTACAAATTCCGAGTAGCCACGAAAAACACACACACAGAACACACAAAACAGGAGGCACCAGGGCAAACTGGTCAGATTCAATCCCAGACGCCTCGACTGAGTGTTTGGCTGAGGTTTTATGTGCTCCAGGTGTGACGAGGGCTGTAGTGGATTGGCAGGAAGGTGGAGGGAACCAAGTGGTGGCCCAATCACGCAGGTCAGGAGGCGGGGAGAACAGGTGCTGTCGAGCAGGTCTCATCTCCAGGCCAATCAGCGGCGATGACCTGCAGCTGATGTTCTAGGAGCAGGCTCTGAAGCCAGCCACAGCTGGGCCCACAAAGGCCATTCTGACACACAATGCTCAGAACAAAGGGTCACCCCAGAAACAATATGGCACACTGGCACCAGTGGCCGTAACAGCATCATAAACGTCCTCCAGGTGACTGACCTGAGGCCAGTCAGGCTCCAGATTGTGTCCAGATCAGTGATGTCATACCATAAACTCGCTACCAATACCACTGAAATTCCAGATTCTTTCTACCAAATTTGAACTAGTGCTATGAGCTGTCGCTAAGCTAGCAGAAACAAGATAATGTTAGCCACTATATTAGCCAAAACAACTGAATGCAAATCACTTCATTAACCTAAACAAGATAACATTAGCCACTGCATTACAAGGTAATGCTAAACAATCTCATGTTAGCCGCTACATTAATCTAAACAACATAATGATAGCTAGCCTAAAAAATATAATGTTAGCCACTATGCTAACCTACCCAACAACATTACGCTAAACAAGCTCAAATTATCTGCTACATTAGCCTCAAAATGATGACATTACTAAACAACTTGAACTTAGCTGCTACATTTGCCTAAACAAGATAACAATAGCCATCGCCTTACCCTAAATAAGGTACCAGTACGCCAAACAATCTCATGGTGGCTGGTTCATTAGTCTAACCAAAATAATGTTAGCCACTCCATTAACCCAGACGAGATAGCATAAACTACTACATTAGCTTGAACAATGTCAGCTAGCCTGAACAAGATAACGTTTGTCACTATGCCAACCCAAACAAGACAACATTAGTCACTACATAAACCTAAACAAGATACCATAAGCTGCTACATTAGCCTAAACAAAACAACATTAGCTACTACATTCAACTAAAGAAGATAACATGAGCTGCTACATTAGCTGAAACAAAATAATGTTAGCTGGCCTAAACAAGAAAACATTAGTGGCTATGCTAGTTTAAACAAGATGGCATAAGCTGCTTCGTTAGCCTCAACTAGATAACTTTACTAGATAACAGTGTGATGTTAGCTGCTACATTAGCCTAAGCAACATAGCGTTAGCCTAAACACTGTTGTTAGCTGCTACATTTGCCTGGAGCAAGATAACATTAGCTGCTACATAAGCCTAAAGCAGCTAACGTTATCCTTTGTGAAAACTGTGTGTGATAACGTGACGTGAATGTTGTGAGGACATGCTGTGTTTACAGAATGGTTCTCCTGACTACGTTTAAAGATGGCCGACATGTCGTCACAGCCTTCCCCCTTGTAAATGTAAACTAAACTGCAGCAGAAATGTGCGCTGCTGTGTTTCGCTTTAGTTCTGAATGTGGTTTTGTTTGCATTTCTGCAGCCATGTCCCACTAAAGGTGACTGATAAATTGAAAGAAACTTAAACACAGATTCTCAAAAGAGTTCTGAATGTGTTTTTTCCTCTGTGTCTTTGTAGCAATGTCCCATTGAGCTACCTGTTCCACTAAAGGAAACTTAAAATTAGAGGGATTGTCTAGGGACTTCAGAATGTGTTTTGCCTCGGCCTCTCTGCAGCTGTGTCCCACTGAGGCTGACTGACAAACTTAAAATCATACAGATTCTCTATGGAGATCTGAATGGGCTTTGTCTGTGTGTCTCTCTACAGTCATGTCCCACTGAGGCTGACTGTTAAAGTAAAATGAAAATCAGAAAGATTCTAAATGGAGTTCTGACTGAGTTTTTGTTTGTCTCTCTGCAGCCATGTCTCACTGAGGCTGACAGACACATTGAAGGAATCTTAAAATTAGACAGATTCTCAGTGGAGATCTGAATTTGTTTCTATCTCAGTCTCTGCAGTCATGTCCCAGTAAAGCTGACTGATAAACTTTAAATTCGACAGGTTCTCTGTGGTGATCTGAATTTGTTTCTATCTCAGTCTCTGCAGTCATGTCCCAGTAAAGCTGACTGATAAACTTTAAATTCGACAGGTTCTCTGTGGTGATCTGAATTTGTTTCTATCTCAGTCTCTGCAGTCATGTCCCAGTAAAGCTGACTGATAAACTTTAAATTTGATAGATTCTCTATGGAGTTCTGACTGTGTTTTGTCTCTTTCTCTCTGCAGCCATGTCCCACTGAAGCTGACTCTTCATCAGACCTGCAGCAGCTCTTCTCTCCTCCTCCTCCCCTCCTCTCCTCCTCTGTCCCTCCATCCTCTCCTCCTCTTCCTCTTTCTGTCCATCATGCTCCTCTCCTCCTCTTCCTCGCCTCTCCTCCTCCTCCTCCTCATCTCCCTCCTCCTCCTCTCCTCCCCCCTCCTCTCTGCCCCGGCTGTTCCTCCTCCCTCCGAGGCGTCGGGTCGGGTCGTGTACCGGGCCTTCGACACCTCCCTCACCCACCTGACCGTCCACCGGAGGACAGGTGAGGTGTTCGTCGGCGCCGTCAACCGAGTACTGAAGCTGTCGGCCAATCTGACGGAGCTGAGGAGTCACATGACCGGACCTGTGGAGGACAATGCCAAGTGTTACCCTCCGCCCAGCGTCAGGGCCTGCGCTCACCGGTCTGTCCACACCTGTCTCAGCTGTACACACCTGCCGGTCTTCATCTGTCTCACCTGTCCACACCTGTCTATACACGTCTGTCTACACCTGTGTGACCTGCAGAGCCGGCTGGCCCACTAGGCAATATAGGCAAACGCTAAGGGCGCCGTGGCCTCCAGGGGGCGCCACAAAATCAGGAAGCGTATGTAAATTGCCAATGGAGGGGGGGCGCCATATAAAAACTCGCCTAGGGTGCCACATTGGGTAGGGCCGGCTCTGGTGACCTGGACACACCTTTCTATCTTCACCTATCTCCCCTCTCTCGTGTATTTCTCTACACCTGTCTATCTTTATCTCACCTGTTGGTCTCACCTGTCCACTCCTGTCTGTCTTTACCTATCTCAGCGCTCTCACATATCTCTCTACACCTATCGACATTTATCTTACCAATCTGTTTACAATTATCTCACCTGTCTGACTACACCTCTGTCACATGTCCGCACCTGTCTCACCTCTTTCACTGTATTACCCATCTGTCTCACCTGCATATCCCTACATGTTTTATCTGTCTGTGACCTTTACACACTTTTCTATCTTCACCTATCTCACCTCTCTCATGTATTTCTCTACACCTGTCCATCTTTATCTCACTTGTCTATGTATATATGTCTCACCTGTCTGATTACACCTGTCTCATCTATTGCTCTGCACCTGTCTCATTTGCCTTTCTACACCTGTCTTATGCAGCCATCTCACCTGTCTACACCTGTCTATCTCATTGGTTTGTTAACAACTGTCTGCTTACCTGTCTGTCTGAGTGTCAAATGGCTTTGGTCGTTGCCTGTCTGTCTTCTCACCTGACTCTGAGATGACGCATAAACCCGTCTCTTCACCTGTCTAACGTCTCACCTGTATGTGTACTCCTCTCCTCAGACTGGAGTCCTCAGATAATGTGAATAAGCTCTTACTGGTGGATTATACTGGGAACAGACTGGTGGCGTGCGGCTCCATCTGGCAGGGCGTTTGCCAGTTCCTCAGACTGGAGGATCTCTTCAAACTGGGAGAACCGCATCACCGCAAGGAGCATTACCTGTCTGGAGCCAGAGAGGCTGATGGGATGGCAGGTGAGCTGGGCTGCAGATGGGGGCGGGGTCACATACGTACACCTGAACAGTTAGATACATCAGAGAAAGAACAAAACTTTAGAAAAGCAAAAGTTCTAAATCATATTAAAACCTTCTAAAGATCATCCAGCTAGCTGCTAATGCAGGGGAAGCTAACTGTTAGGTGAAGCTAATGTTAATTTACAGAAATCTTCTCCAGAGTCAGATGAGAAGATGGATGTCAGTTTTACCAAGTATGTCCAAGACGTGGTTAGCCTAGCTTAGCACAAGGGCAGTTATAAGCACTGGAACTGAAATTTAAAAGGAGTCTCAGGTTTCAGCATCGTAGCATTTGTTGACCAACAACCACCAGTGACTGCATTCAAATTCTCAAAGTCCTGTCTTCATAAGCTAACAAAAAGCTTTACCAAAACTAAAACTAGCATTCCTTTACAAAAGCTAACTGTTAACCAAGACTAACTCATTCCTGGACTAGTGACAAAAGCTAAGTGTTAACCAAAGCTAACTGTAATTCCTGGGATGGTTAGAAAAGCTAGCTGTTAATAAATGTTAACTTCAATTAATAGCCTTTTGATGAAAACTAGCTGTTGATAAAGCTAACATTAATTACTAGACTGGTGGTGAAAATAAACAAATAACCAAAGCTATGTTTAAGTCCTTGGCTGCTAACAAAAGCTAAGTGTTATCCCAGGCTAACTTTCATCATTGGAATAGTTAGAAAAGCTAATTGCTAACCAAAGCTAACTTTCGCATTTGACATTTTCTCTAGTGCATGTTGAGCTTAGCACAAAGACTGATAATTTAGATCAGTTTAAGCTGACAACAGACCAAATTGTTGACTTGCCTATTAGGTAAACTGGTGGAAAATCTGAGTTTTCCTAAGAAAACTGCAGTTAGCTGCACAGTTTAGATCATAGCTGATGGCCTAATGAAAATGTGGATAATTGATGTTGTAAAGCAGCTCCTCTTCTGTTTCTTCCTGAAGATTTGTGTTGATATAATATGAATCCACTGGTCTTTGTCAAGAGCGTTAAAAAGAATAACTAAACACTCAGCAGATTTTGAGCTAATATCATTTCACAGTTTGATAATATTCAAGAACATGCTGTAGTGTTTCCTCCACTTTGTTCTGGAGAAACATTTCAACCTGCTGACATCAATCAAGTGCCGACGTGTCAAAATATTTAGCAGATTTTTATTCTAAAATCAGCAGCTGCAGTTTTTAGTTTGAACAAAAACCCTGAATGACGACTGTCAGGACAAAACAGCAGCAGATTGACGTTCTGTCCACATATCTCACACTGATTCTGTGTTTTTTCTGCTTCATTCACCACACTGGAATATTTTCTCTGCTCAGATGTCACTGATAAAAGTGTCATTTAATTTAGTGAAACATTTGTTTGTAGCCATGGAACAGCCTCAGTGACAGCTCTGTAAAAGCCTTTTTACTGAACTACATCCATCCTGCAGCTTTTATAACCTGCAGGTGGTTGGTTTTTCTTGTGTTTCACAAGCTGTAATGTTTCAATTATATGTCAGCAAAAAGGTGAAAGCCGGATGAGCTTCATTATTGTTCTACTGTCTGGGCAGCGGGTGAAATGACAGAACACAGTGGATCTGATGTTCTTTCATTTTAACTGTGCAACAGAAGTTTGAGCATCTTAATCTTCAGTAATTTGATTTCATTCTGAGGGATTTAAATTAAATCCTTTTAGATGTGATTGAATAGTGAATACACAGAGCTGCAAGATTGTTCATACACAATCTAATACACACTGTTTATGCTGGGTGTTTTTTTTTTGCTTCTGTCACATTTTTCCTCACTGTGGGCTCATTTTTCACTGCAATATAAAGTCCTTATACAGTACTTATATAGTTTAGTTTGGAGCATAATTTTTTTTTAGTGTGCTTTGCACATTAATGACTGTGAAACCAAAACTATCTGTTTTGCGGCCTGTGTGACAAAACCAAGGGAAAAAACAAAGTTAATAAAAAGTCATGGTGTCATGGTTTTGCAGATGAGCCCAGAATTTTTATTTTTTTAAAGAAACATTTTACTTAAAAGGGTATATTTCTGGAGAATTTTAAAATAATATATGTAGAAAAAAGGGGGAAAAAACGCTCTAGCTGGACCAGAACCAGAACCAGGGAGAGCAGACATCTGCCTCGACCAGTCGAGGTGAGAGAACGTGATAGATTACCTAAACTCAGATTAGTGGCTAGTTTGGCCTGTAAAATCCGGTCAGACCTTTGTCCTGTCGTTTTGACTCTGACGTCTCCTCTGCAGGTGTGGTTGTCGGTGAGGATGACTGGACGGCCGACCCAAAGAGGAAGAAGCCGGTTAAAGGCAGCAGCCGCCTGTTCATTGGTGCTGCCATCGATGGGAAGTCTGAGTATTTCCCCACGCTGTCCAGCAGGAAGCTGGTGGCGGATGAGGAGAGCGTCAACATGTTCTCGCTGGTTTACCAGGACGAGTTCGTCTCCTCGCAGATCAAGATCCCCTCCGACACGTTGTCACTCTACCCGGCCTTCGACATCTACTACGTCTACGGATTCTCCAGCCGAACATACGTGTACTTCCTGACGCTGCAGCTGGACACGCAGCTAACGCAGATGGACGCCGGCGGAGAAAAGTTCTTCACCTCCAAGATTGTCCGGATGTGCTCCAACGACACTGAGTTCTACTCATATGTGGAGTTCCCTCTGGGCTGCACCAAAGATGGTGTGGAGTACCGGCTGGTCCAGGCCGCCTACAAGCAGAAACCAGGGCGCCGGCTGGCCCAGGCACTAGGCCTGTCCGAGGACGATGACGTCCTGTTTGTTGTCTTCTCACAGGTGAGTTACCTGATTCTTCCGCCATCTCCTGGAGCTCAAAGACTTTCCGCCTGTCGAGGATTTGAGCTGGTGATGCTCAGACTCATGTTTGTTTTGTTTGTGGTTCAGGGTCAGAAGAATCGGTCCAACCCACCCAGAGAGACGGTGCTCTGCCTGTTCACCCTCCACGACATCAACCTGGCCATGAGGGAGAGGATCCGATCCTGTTACCGTGGAGAGGGACGCCTCTCGTTACCATGGTTACTCAACAAGGAGCTGCCCTGCATCCACACGGTGAGTTTCACCTCGAGTCTGGAGACTTAAGACTTGACCTGTTGTCTATAGACTTGAGATTTGATGTGGTCTTATAAAGACTCGGGACTTGACTATGACCCTAAAGATTTGAGACTTGTCTTGTCCTCTAAAGACTCAAGATTTGACTTTTTCTCTAAAAACTTGAGACTTTTATCATCTAAAATCTCGAGACTTGACTTTGATTTAAAGACCTAAAAATGTACTTATCCTCTAAAGACTTGAGATTCTATAGAGTCAAGACTTGACTTAGATTCTAAAGACTTTAGACTTGTCTTGTCCTCTGTAGACCTCAGACATAACTTGGACTTTAAACACTTGAGACCTTTGTTGGCCTTGAAAGACTCGGGACTTTTTTGGACACTGAAGACTTGAGACTTGACTTTAATTCTCAAGATTTGAGACTTGTCTTGGTTTCTATAGACCTAAACATGACTTGTCCTCCAAAGACTAGAGACTTTTTTTGTTGTGTGAAGACTTGAGGCTTGTCCTGTCCTCTAAAGGCTTGACACTTGACTTCGACTGGGGCTCTTAAGGCTTGAGACTTGACTTTGATTTAAAGACATGTAACTTGAATTGTTATCTGAGGTCTGGAGACTCGTCTTGTCCTCTAAAGACTTTAGACTTGTTTTGGACTCCGATGACTTAAGACGTGTTTAGTTGTCTAAAGACTTTGAGACTTGACTTTGATTCAAAGACTTGTAACTTGACTTGTTCTCTGAGGTCTGGAGACTCGTCTCAGAGTCAGTCGCATGTATCCCATAATAAGACGTGGTGTAAACCTGCAGCTCAGGTTAAATCATCAGTAGATATTCTGGATGCTGATGGAACAGCAACAGACTGACTTAAACCCGTTCCTTCCTCTGTTTCCGTCCTTGTTTTCGGCGTCTCGGTGAGTCTCTCCGTCCTTCAGGCTGAATCTCCCCTGTTTCCTGTTTCCACCCTGATCCTCCCAGATTTGCCCCGTGGCCTCGGTTCTGTTGCCCCTCTCCCCCTGCAGTGGGGTTATTTCAGGTCGGGGGTAGATGATGTTCTTATTCACGGTGGTAATGGCCTGCAGTGGTAACCATGGTAACCGGGCAGGGAAACCCGCCAGGAGACGAGTTCTGGGCCGAGTCTGGATCCAGGGAGTGGGGGGGGTGGTGGTCGCCCACGGTAACCAGCCAACCGACCGACCAATCACAGCCAATCAGCCACACGCTGGTGGAAGTGATGAAATATAAGCTAATGACCCGTGTTGGTGTGTGTGTGTGTGTGTGTGTGTGTGTTTTCTGTAGAAGAAGGGCAGAGGGGCGGGGCTTATGTCTGGGCTCTGACCTCCTTCTTTTATCATAAACAGCAGGGAGTGTGTGTCCGTGTGTGTCTGTGTGTTCATGCATGATTGTCAGGATGGAATATGACAGTGTACCTTCCCTTGTTTGTGCTCATATTGTTGTGTTTCTGTCTTTGTGTGTCTTTGTGCGATTCAGTCTTGTTTTTCATTAAGCATTAGCAGCAGGCTTTTTGTATGCCCAACATGTCACAATCTGTCCTGTGTGTGTGTGTGTGGTTTGTGTTTCTATGTGTATGTGTGTGTGTGTTTCTTTCATGATAGAAACCCTCCTTATGAGGACTTTACATCCAGTTCTTTAAAGATCGGTGGTGTTTCAGGTTAGAACTACAGACGTTTATTCCATTTCATATCATCAGGGTTCTTCTGCTCAGTTTACTCTGATTTGCTCAAAAGGTTTTTATCATACACTCTGTATATTTAAAATAGTATCTGAAATTTTAGCTTTATGTAAGAAATACTTTCAGGGATAAAACAGTTTTAAAACTGTCCCATTGAATCACTTTCAGCAGGTTTTTTCTCACATTAAAATTCGAGGCTGTTTGAACAACAACATCTCAGGAACTATTAAAAATAAACACCTGAAATTTTCACTGTTATTTCTTATCATGTCATTGTTCCAGAATCTGTCCTTTAATCACTTCACACAACTCTGAGTATCACTGATCTGTTAATGTGATGGTGAAGTTCAGACTTGTGCTGTGAAAAGTTGAAAGTTAATCGATCCGACCCAGTCAGGCATGTCAGGCATGCAGCCGACACATTCAGATGCTGTCAGATTAACAGAAAGGAGTGCATATGTAAAGATGTCTTTATAATGCCATAAATCATAAAAAAAAATAACAAAATTCTTTCATTATTTATTTTGCAAAAAATTCTAAAACCTATAAAATAAAGTGGAGGCTCCACAACTATTTACATTAAAAATTTCTATACTCGTCTCCTCTCTGCTCTGTGGAAACACTGCCTGCAGTTCACCTGAAAACTCTCAGAATTTTATCCACCTGACTGTTGGTCACAGATGAGTCAGTCATGGCTTCCCAGTTGCACTAACAAAAACAAAATTTTTACATTTCTTTTACAAAATATAGTTAAAACAAAAAGCTTATTTTTGGTTAATTTTTAAAGTTACACGTGTAGAATAAAGTGTTTTTTTAAGCTCAGATTTGGTTGATTTTCCAGACAGAATAACAAGTGATTAGTTCAAGGACCATCGGAAAGTTGAAAGTCTGATTCTTTCTGCCTTTACGGTTTCTGCCTGATAAATGGTGTCATTTTGCTGATTTATTTTTTAAAGACAAACCTACTGATGAGTTGAGTGGTTCAGAGGGTTAAATATGTTTCATCGGAAGTAGAGAAGCCAAACAACTTGACGAGGAATGGTTGACAAACTATTTTTCACGCCGAAAACAAAACTAAACTAAATAAAAATCTATATTTCAAGACAAGAACTGTGATGATAATCTAAGCTAGGCGCCAGAATTAACACTGGTAAAGTAATCTAAAGAAACTGGAGATAAAGTTCAGGTTTTTGACTCAGTGTTTCTGTTTCAGAGTTTCCACCCTGTTCAGTCGCTGTGATGCATCAAGGCCTTCGCCGCTAATAACAGGGTGTTAGCTAACCTCTGAGAGTGTGTTCACCCTGTAATCACAGCTCCTCCCTGTTCCACAAACTCTGCACCCAGACAAGAAGAACTTTCAGTCAGTTCTGTGATCAGAATAACAGTTAATCAACATGTAGCTTCAGCCATGAAGTAGAGTTAAAGGTGTCTCGGTCGGAAACGATAAAACTGAGAAGGGACAGATTCTTAATGACGCTGGTGTTGTTATTCTACTGAAAAAATGCATCAACTTAAGTTTTTTTTTTTTTTTTTTTTTTTTTTAACATTTTGAATACTGCTAGATAATTGATGATGTTACAAACTGGAAAAAACAGAACACATCGAAAACCTAAACACGTTGTAAAAGATTAAAAGAATATCAGCTGATAACAAAATCATGCAGCAGCAAAACTCCTTAAATAGAACTTTTAAGTAAACCATCTGTCCTGCAGCCAAAACTTACAAGCAACACAAGAATTTGTCCCATGAACCACAACAAAACACAAACTTTCATCACCGAAGCTTGTCTCCGTGGTGTCACATGCTGGAGATGTTTTCTTAATTTGCTTGTGGTTTTTTTTCAGTCTGCAGTGATTTGAGCTCTCTGGGCCTCCATAGCTGCTGCAGACAAACATTAAAAACATTGCAAACAGATGCAGTTGGAACAACACAGCAAGGAAAATGAACTTTTTTAATCATTTATAGAAGAAAAATATCAACAGATGTAACATTTGGCTGTGAAAAAAGTAACTACACCCTTGGCATCAGAATCTATTATCGCACAGTTTCAGTAGAAATAACTTCTTTAGGTGTTTTATTTAATTGTCCACAATCTCTAACATCAGTTTGCTGAAGGTTTTGACCTTCTTCCTGTTTTAGTCGCAGATGTTTGAGGTTTTTCTTGCATCATTTCAGTGAGATTCAGATCTTTGATGAGGATCCTTCATTTCTTCTTTCTGAGTCGTTCCTCTGTGGATTTTTTTCGGGTGCTGAGGATGATTATCTCATTAAAACACCAGCTTCAGACAGACGCCGTCAGTTTATCCTGTTTCTCTTTGATATAATGCAGAATTCAGAGTTGAATCAACAGCTCAGTGACCTCAAACCATAACGTTTCCACTGCTATGCTAACACATGCAAACAGCTCAGTCTGTGATTGGTCCATGCACATTATTCCAGAAGGCCTCTGTGTTCTCTGGCAAACTGTGGTTCTGCTCTAATGTTCTTTTTGGACAGCAAAGGTTTTTTCCTGGCGGCTTAAATTAGAGCTTTCTGATTGCAGAATGTGGTGTCAGAGTGGTGCTGTGCTACAGCTGCAGTTACCTGCAGATCCTGTGGTCAGTGTTTGGGTTTTTTGGAGCCTTCTCTACAGCTCTGCTCTTATTTTGGCCTGAATTTGCCAACCAGAACCCAAACCCAGTTTCTTTGTTCAAATCTGTTGAAGAAATCAGCATTTTTTCACATGACTGTATTAGACTTTATCACTTTAATTTGCTTCAACATTCATATGTTGAATTGAATCGTCTTGTGTCTTTTCATATTTTATTCTGTCTTTTCATATTGTATAGTATCATATTTTATCATGTCATCATAGTGTTTCCTATCACAACATATTACATCATATCATATTGCATCATATTGTATAATATTACATCATATCATATTGTAGCATATCTTATTGCATTGAATCATATTCTGTCTTATCTCTTCATATCATATCGCATTGTATATCGTATCATATCATATCTTGTATTGTATTATTATATCATATCATATAACGTATCTTGTATCGTATCAGATCGTATGTTGTATTGGAAATTGTATCATATATTGTATGTTGTATATCGTATCATATCGTATCTCGTATCTCGTATCGTATATCGTATAACGTATATCGTGTATCGTATCTCGTATTGTATATTGTATTATATCATATCATATAACGTATCTCGTATCGTATCTCATATCGTATATCACATATAAAATTTTGTACATCATATATTGTATATCATGTATCGTATATTGTATCATATTGTATCTCATATCATATATAGTGTATCGTATCATATCTCGTATCGTGTATAGTATATCATATCGTGTTGAATATCGTATTGTATCATATCATATCATATATCGTGTATCGTATCTTGTAGCGTATTATATATTGTAATGCATCATATATGGTATCGTATATGGTACCGTATTGTACATTGTATTTTATTGTATATCATAATGTATCATGTATTGTATATCGTATATCATATTGTATCGTATCTTGTATCATATTGTATATGGTACTGTACTGTGTATCGTATCATATATTATAACGTATCATGTATCACATTGCATTGTATATGGTACCATATTGTATAGTATATTATAATGTATAGTGTATCATATCGTATCATATTGTCATACAATATTCTAGCGTATTATACTGTATCGTATAATATATTTAATTTTTTATAGAAATTTTTTATAGTGTAGTTTCGCGTCTTTTCACATTTTGTTATTTTATCGTATGAACATTATAGTGTCTCCTATGAAATGCGACATGTTTGTCATATAAATACACTGAAATAAGTTATTATAATCAGTCAGTCCACTGTAACCCTTCTGTACGTTTATCTGCTTTAACTTTAGTAGAAGTTCAGTCACAGAGCTGATGTTGATCCTTCAGTTAATGATCCTGATCAATACCACAGCTGTCAGGTGACTCAGAGCGACTGTGGTTCTGATTTAATCTCTAATAACTCGTTGTCTTCGTTCTTCACAGCCGAAGCAGATCGGAGATGATTTCTGCGGTTTGGTTCTGAACCAGCCGCTCGGAGGCCTTCGAGTCATCGAGGGGAACCCGCTGTACGAGGACCGGACCGAGGGGATGGGCGCCGTCGCCGCCTACACCTACGGAGAACATACGGTGGTGTTCGTAGGAACCCGGAGTGGACAGCTCAAGAAGGTAGGAGAAGGATGGAGGAAAGAGTTTTAATCTGTTTGTGCTGCTTCTTGGTGAGAAAAGGGGGACGGAAAGAGAATTAAAAAGTCGGGAAATGAAAAGTGTCTGAGCTGCTGTTTCCTCGGCTGAAAGAGAAAATGGCTGCATTAATGTTTTAAAATTGCTTTTGGGTCTTTGACTGCCTTTTAGAGTTCCTATGTAAGGAGGTGCAGTTGGAGAAAATTGCCTTATTCATGTTTAAAATCACCAGAGGCTTTTTAAGTTCTGTGATTCAGAGACTAAAGGAAGTTTGTGTTTCTGACTCAATGTTCACCTGTTGGACTGTTCAGTTTGAAGCTTTGACATCTTGAAGGCTTTAGCTGGATGTTGTGACGTTGAATCATTTGGTTTTATTTCACCTTAAATGTTTGTATTTCACTATATTTAATAGTTGTTGATGCAAAATATGTTTTGATTCCCTTAAAACTCACTGCTTTGTAAAAACGGTCTAAAAGAAATGTGGAAACCAGAATATGTGAAATGCAAAGAAGAGTCATGTTTTATAGTGAAGGTTCTGTGGTGTTTGCATGAGAACTGATGGAATTATATTAGATTGCAATCCAAACTGCACAGTCTAGACTGTTTTGATCAGCATCGTTATAAAGTTTAGTCTTTTTGCAGCCGTAGTTTCACATCTGAACTCTGCAGCAGCTGATGTTTCTGTAAATATTGTTCACATATTAACAGACTGAGGTTTGTCGGCCTCCAGCCCATAATAACAATAACCATGATAACAGCCAGAGGCTACAGGTATCTGATAAATATTTCATTTCTTTTACATATTCTGCTGCTTATTGGAGGCGTCCTCAGCTTATGACTGAGATCTGGTTTCAGAACACAATCTGCTCAGTTCAGGTTTTTTACAGATAAATGGCGTCAAAGCAGGCGTCTCTGGTTGTTGGTCAGCTTTGGTTCGTTTCACAGAAAGCTGCAGAGAAACGTTAAACAAACACCAGAGAAACGTTGCTCTCAGCGTCTGTTTTCTGTTGGTTAAAGACTCCTTCAGATTTCAGACTTGAGTGAGTTGAGCTGCAGAATCTTCTTCGCCGTCGGTGAAACTAACAAAGCGACTGAAGGACTGAATCTGATCTTAATGAGCCTCTAACAGCCTTTTAATCAAAAACTGTCGGAGCGTCGCTGCTAAGAGTTTCATTGATAAACTGCAGCGATCGATCAGGAAGATGATCTGCAGAATATACAAACCTCACGATTCAAATCTGCAGCTGCAACCAGTGAGGAGCTGATAAATCACAACAAGAGACCACAGATAAATACAGACAGAACAATTAGAAGTAAATCATTTTAAAAAGGAAAAAGGACAGAAACAAAGATTTATTAAACTTAAATACATTTGAAAAGACATAAAATTGCAAAAAACAAACACATTTAGAAATTATGAATGACATTAAAGTGTAAATTTATGAAATATAAATATATGTTTGAATATAAATAGGCATAAAATTTAAATATTTGTGATATAAATATATT
>OMNN01035554.1:12173-29521 GCA_900302755.1 Chromis chromis | reverse complement strand
TTGATGGAAGGAGTTCACGCTGAGTGTGTAAGAGCGAAGCTGCAACGCGTCAACACACCAAAACGACTTTTCTTTTCCCCGCCGTGCGACACACAACCCAACCTCCATCCTGGTGTGTGTGTGTGTGTGTGTGTGTGTGTGTGTGTGTGTGTGTGTGTGTAAAAGGATAAAGAGCTTTGAGTATCACTAAGGTACAGAAGTGTTATATAAGTGCAGACCATTTATCATTATGCAGACAGTATTGATTGGATTACTGACTGGATGTCACAGGGACAATGCTAAAGGAGTTGTTCTCAAGGCAGAAGATTGGTGATTATATTACCTCCATGACAATTAAAACCTTACATCGTGCCAGGAATTTAGCCATATTCATAAAGTCAGACTCAAACTTTAACAACCACATGAGCTACTTGAATCAATTCCCTGATTCACCTTTCATCATCCTAAAAATAGAACAAGAGTAAGATACCTAGAGCTGATCTGGAAAAATTTATATATTTCTGAAGCTCCCAATCTTCAGTTCAATTCAGTTTTATTTATATAGTGCCAGTTCAACATAAGTCACCCCACTGCACTTCATGTGATAAAGTGAAGACTGTACAAAACTATAGGGAGAAACCCAACAAATCCCAAGACATCCTTGGATTTGAGCAGCACTTGGCGACAATATTAAGAAAAACCTCCCCTTTACCAGGATGAACCCTATAAATATGAAACAGCCAGACCTATTAGCTCTTTAAATGCTCTTTTTCAAATAACAATGTCTTCGAAGGCATCACACATGTAAAACACATTACTCAAATATCTGTGATGTTCCCTAACTGTCCTATAAAAGCAGGTAGGAAAAACATGTTTCTCTTGTCACCTTGAGTTGATGTTTATTGTCGTTGTTTTATTTTAGGTATGAAAATGTATTGTATATCTGTCTCTGAGTCCACCACTTTGGCCCACAGAGAAATTCTAAACAACAACTGGATGGACAGTGACAGACCTTCATGATTCCCATGATTGTGGTGTTTCCATAACACTGTAGTTCCCCTGTGGGTTTGACATTTTTAGTTTGAGTTAAATGTCTTGACATTTACTGGATGATTCATCAACTGTGTATAAAAGATGGATGTAGCCTACGTCTCATAGGTGAAGCTAATGCGGAAGTGACTTACACATGTATTTTTTTCTAATAGCCAGCAGGGGGCGACTTCTCTGGTTGCAAAAAGAAATCAGATTGTATAGAAGTCTACGAAAATGAATCTACTCCTCATTTAATTTGTTACCAAGGTAAACTTTTTCTAAAGCAATTTATGGTCTTAATAGCTAGTTTCAAGTTTCCTTCAATACAGCATGATGTTCATTTTGTAAATTATAGTCCCATTTAGAGTAAAATAGACAATAAAACAGGATATTTTAGCAGTGCTACCTTATGATAGACAAGTTGCTAGTGTACAGTATTGTTGTGTGTAATGGTCTCCAGTCAGATCCACTGCTCCCTCAATAAATCAAAGGACAAAGATGGTGACGGCTAGTGTTCCCTGTAGTAGTAACGCTCTGTGTAGTAGTGATGTGGGCTGAAGCACCTGCAAACCAGCATCACAGTCCGAAGAACATTTAGAAACAACAGAAAATGTGCTGAGTCAGAGACAACCTCAAAGCTGACATCCTTAATTCCAGCCCAAGTATAGAATTTCACAAGATAAAATCGAGGGTAATCCTGGTTACAGGAGGAGCCCCAAAGGGAACAGAAACAGTGGTCCGAGAGAAGAGCGTTTAGTTCAGTCCCAGGACTAACTCATGGTTTAAACTGTCAATTTGCTGCCTTTGGACAAATTAGACCTTTTGCAGACTCAGCATGACTCATGATCTCTGTTGAGTCGAACTTTGTCAAATTCTTTGCCACTTTAATTGATATAAAAGTTGTTCCATAGATTGACGTTCCTCTCTGGATGAATCGACATAACTTGCCTGAAAATCTATGCTTTAGTTTATGAAGAAATACCAACAAAATAATCACATTTCCATCAGTATCAACTGTACTTTTAGTGCCAGTAGGTATAATAGTTAGCATTTCTTTTATTCAGTCTTTTAAGGTTTTGTTACTTTTGGAGTTTGTTTATATGCTGTAAAGCTTTTAAACCTGCTTCTTATGCGAGTTGTGGTAGAGAAATACTTGTCAACGCATCAAATGCCTTATTGCACATGTGTGTGTCTGTGCTTTAGCCAAGTACAACGTAAAGATGTTTGTCTGTTGATTTGTTGATTGGAAGGTTTTGACCTTAATGAATGGATCAATCCTATTATAGAGTCCATTTGTCAGTTTGGGGATGTCCTGCTGGACGCTGCCTTTTGGTTGACAGACGGAGGGACGCCTTGTGATTCAGAATGAGACACATTAACCATCAGGATTACCCACACTGCCTGCTGCCGCTGTTTAGCCTCCTGATCGGTGGCATCAGTATGTGGGTGTGTGTAATTAAAGATCGGGGGAACAAAGATAGAAAAGACTGATGAAAAGATATGGAAAGGAAAAAAGGATGGGATGTGAATTTTTTATCTTTACCCACAACTTGTGCTACATATAGATAAGCTGAAGAACTGCAGAAAGAAAACATCAACGAGAATCTGTTCTCCTCTTAACAGACAGGAAAAGATGAAAGAACACCGGCTTAAGTCTACTTAACACAACATCTGACACTTTGGCTTTAATTTAATCTAATTAAACCAGTAGTGTGTGTGATTGTGTGCGTGTGTGTGTCTTTAGTTCCGACCTCTGCGTGACTCTGATCGTCTTACAGATTAAGTTGTGTTTCCAGTACTCACTCTAATTCGTGTAATACGGGGAGTGACGTGTTCTTTTGAATGGGAGTGAAAATAGACCAATTAATTGCTCTGATTTGCTCTTGACGTAGACGAGGATATTCCCCTCAGGGATCAGTCGAGCACAAATTAAATCAACCGGGAAACAAAACTGTCCTACATAAGGTGCCAATGCCAGATCATTCCTTGTATGAAAACAGAAAATGTGAAAAAAAACTATTTTCATTTGCTGCTAAGTGGCCAATTAACTGCAATATCTGGGGATAGAATGATAACTTAATTAATTCTGTTGACCTTTGCAGGCACAATGAGCATCAGACAACCCTGAGTAGAAACCATGTAGAGTCTCTGCTGCACTGCTTTCTCTCTCCACAAGGAGTCATAGTGCTGATTTATTGTGAGGCGAAAGGACACATCAGGAAATCAGGGAGCCACACATTATTGGTGTGTGTTACTATTGTAGGAGAGGTGGGAAAAACATACATGAATAACAATTTGCAGGTTAGAAAAAAGCCAAAAGAGGCTGCCGTTGGCCAAATCCACGATCACATATTGTTCATTTATGTTGTTATAATCATACCTACTTGCAAAACATCATACATAACCTGTCTGGTCCCATTGTGTCTGCTTACTGGTAATAGTGATCCTCTAGAGGGCGCTCTATAGGCTGGCATCTCTCTCTCTCTCTGTGTGTGTGTGTGTGTGTGTGTGTGTGTGTGTGTGTGTGTGTGTGTGTGTGTTCTTACTGCTGCCGATGCTGCTTTTCATTGGTATGTCAATGCATAGTCATAAACAGAGCTTTGACATAAGATTGTGGTGAAGAGGTTTGCTAAATTTAGCACTGGCTCCAAAGGCCAAACGTCTAGCAACCTATTGTGAAAGGCTACCTAAAACTTTTGACTTAAGCTAAACAATTCAATACTACCAAATATCTACTAAACAATGAAGTAAATAATCCCCTCTGCTATTATTCTGACATTTTACAGTCTTTTTTTTTTTACCTTGTTAAAGTGACCATATGGTGTTTTATTAATATTTCCTATTCTTCTTAATCAGTTTCTGGTTCTAACATGTCTGGTTGAATTACTTCAATATGCCATTGTGTAGCGTAGAGCAGTTTTACAGTCATAGGTGAGTTGGTGTTACAGGTGAGGGTTGGATGGCAAAAGAGACAATGACTTTAAATCTACACATTGTAGAAGTAACAATGCAGAGTTACATCTAAGCCGTTTTATGGCAAGAAGGGATTATTTTCATGGAAAAACTTGCAAATCAGTTGTGTGTATGTAAACTTCTGATTTCTATATCAATATAAAGTCAAGTCTGTAAGGTTTTGTACAGTGACACAATTTCCCATGTTTTCCAGACTTCAGACAGTTACCGACGACAAAAAAATTGCATCAGAGTATTAAAAATAATCCTCATACATATAATTATGTTAGTCTAATACACTTATTTTTAAGCCTGTGAAAATGACTATATAAAAAATACAAAAGTCCAATGTGGTTAATGCAATATTTTTTTGTTAAACACTTCAATTAGGTCTTCACTGCTTCATTTCAAATCCATTTTGATGGTGTACAGAGGTAAGATTCCAAAAACTATCCCACTGTCCCAATACTTATGGATCAGACTATATTTAGATGCAAATAATTACACTTGTCTCTTTATCTATAACATCTTTAACACATGTATTATTGTGTTTTTAGCTTCTGGTAGTTGCACTGGAGATAATGGTGCATTAAAACTAAAAGCATTTTTCAAGAACCAGTGATCAAATTGAATTAAAATGACAAAAATAAGACTGGTTGTTGTTAAATACCTGAAACTTCTAATGGTGATATTATTAAATATGGGTCTGGAGCAGCATGTAGATGATTGTAATACCAGTTTATACATACAATAAATACAGTTTCCAATTTCCTCAAGAGTACTGCTGTGCTGCTCAGGGAGGCTGAACACATACAGTCTCCAATAAATCATGCATTAAGTCATCATGCATTAGTTAAGCATTACCTAAGTGTGTGTTTTGCATAAAGCAGCACTGACATCCGTCAGACAGTCTCAGTGCAAAGCAGGATCAGAAAGGAGCTGTAAAACACTGCTATGTACTGCAGAGGTGGTGTAAGCTGGGTGTATCACATTAATAAATGTTAATAATGAGGTTGTATTAATTACTGAATGTGACACTTTTGCTCACAACTGTTTTACATAATTATTACTTGCAATACATATAATGCATAGTTTGATGCAGAAGCTCAGGGCAGTGAGGATCAGCAGCTGTACAGTTTTAGTGGTGCTGCGTCTGGATGAAAGAGTGAGGACATGATCCGGAAAGCCTTGGTGCTCCCATCTGTTCATATCCTGTGTGTGCGTGGGTGTGTGTGTAGAATATACACCGGCACCGTGTGTGTTATTTCTTCCTCAGGGCCATAGGACTGGAAAAACTCAGTCATAACCCACGTAGCTGAATCAATGTCATCCTTTCTGAGAGAAGACCTTGTATGTCCATCATGTCACCTTCAACAAAAGCTCCATAAATGGGTTTCAGAAAAGTTGCACTATCACTAAGACCACACTCTCCCACAAATGACACTGAAACTTTTGGTGTTCTCACAAGACAGCAGGTTTCTGAGCAGTTTGCAGTGTGTAATGTTTACTGTTGTGTAGCAGGTTATGAATGAATGAAAAGTGGAAGTCAGTGTGCCTGAGCACTAATCCTTGCTTTCAGGAGGCACGCTGTTGTTGAAAACGATCAGGAAAAGAGATCATCCTCATTCTCTAATTTCATTTTACTGCTAAACTTTAGTATTTAACTACGATTTAGGATGGTCTGTCCTTCAGTTTTGTAATATCGAGCAGAACAGCAACATCAAATCTTGTTCCAAACAAAACTGAGCAGCTGTTACTCTCCAAACTCAAAGGGATTACAAAGTCATTACGTAAGAGGATATGAAAGCAGCATCATTTCTGCGTCCAGCAGCCGCTAAGCACCAGCAGTTTATTCTACGGCAGCCATAATGGCAAAATTATCAAAGTCACTGAAGTGCTTCTCCCCAGCCAGACATCCACCTGCTCTCAGTTCAACACAGATCAATAGATTCCCTTTCCTGCTATGTGTCCACCGGCTTCACTGCAGCATTCAGAGCTGTGACAGAGCTGAGAGGAGCAGACAGACAGCGAGGCTTTGTGTGCATGAGAGGGAGTTGACAGTGCTGGGAGAGTTCTGTGTGTTTGTCAGGGTTTACACAGCATACAAGCTACAGAACAAACCACTGCCATCAGCAGTGAGACGATCTGGCTCTCCGACTGCCAGCCAGACGGACCTGACAGCTCCATTTAATCTAACGAATAACAGCCTGCTTACTGGGGCTTTTTTTCTGACTAGGTTTGTGCATCTGCACACATTCTGACACAGCAGGGAGAAGGTCTTTAGATTTCACTGTTTAGACATCTCTGATATCTACACTAAGATCTACAAGATTTTTTTTTTTGGCAAGATTCTGTTACAAAAAAAGAGGCCACTTCTCTGCTGCATGGATTTTGCTACCTTACAGTGTACATGCATGTTGAAGAAATTAATCAGAAATCCTTCAATGAACTATAAAATGGACATTTTTGCAGAGTAGTCAGCTAAACAAAATGAAAGCAATTCTGTTAATGCAATGAAAAAATATACATCACTGCATCCAAGACAGACATGTGATCATGTGACTGGTAGACATAAACGTCCCACCTTCATGAAGAAAGGAATTATTCAGTGGGATTGAGGAATGTTGAATAAGGAAGAAAGAAAGGTGACACCATCCTGGGATGCAATGTAAACCACTCAGTGACCGGAAGCGACTGATTAAATGCTGCATCATCACCTACATTTACAAAATGCTCTAGATTCTGCTGCATTTGTCCATTTCCCTCAAGTGGACAACAATGGATAGATTAACCGGTTAAAGGGTCGCTCTGCAGAAATTTGCTGTGGGCCCCCACTCACCTCCCTCTTTTTACATTATTACACAAACATGTGAAAATAGACTTGGTGTTGGTTCATTCTGAGTGAGAACGGTTCATGCATTTCATTGAGTGTATTTTATGTGACAGCAATAACAAGCAATTCAATTCCCAGACTAGCCTATGTTGACATTTGTTGTTCTGACTGTCTAAAAAAAAGTGAACTCAGTATTGAAGAAATGTGTTTTAGCATTTGCAAATAGCTGCAAAATGCTGAGCAGATGATGAGCCATTCAATAAGCTAAGGGATCACAAAAGTGAATATAGTTCATCCTCAGGGGGTCATGAATGAGTGCACCAAATTGTAACGCAATCCATCTAATAAATGAGAGGGAATTTCAATACAAACCACAAATGTCAAGCTGCTGTAGGAGGTCAGAGGATCACAAAATTCAGTAGGATATATCTTCTGGAGACCACGAATATCTGTACCAATGTCAGTCCAATGTCAATCATTTGATGACCAACATTGCCCTCAATACAGGTGTGCTTCTAGTGTGGCTAGAAAGATTGGTTTGTCCATTGAGGAAATGATAGATAATATGGAAGTCAAAATTATTCTTTGTTTGTATTCTTTGCAGACAGATTTCTCGTGTCAAAAAACCAAGTTTCTCAGTCATCTGAACACAGACCAGCAGCTTCCCTGCAACGTTCCTGGCCTTTCCCTTTCAGATGGGCCAGCGTGGGCTGAGTTTGGATGCTTGGATGTTCCATTGCAGATCTCCCACTGCGTCTGGCACTGATGAGGTCATGACTGTGTGGGCAGCCAGGCCCATATGTTATATAAAAACTGTGTGAAAGTCCTAATCCCCTTTGAATCATGCAATGACTTTGCCAAAAGGCCACCCGTCAGTCTGTCAGTAATATGATGGGTGAAAACATTCTATTTAATTATCTAGATGGTGACAAATTAAAGGAAAAATCAAGACAAAGTGTTTTAGGACGGTGTTGGGCCACCGTGTGCCACCAATACTCCTTTGCATTGATTCCAAAAGTCTCTGGAAATCTACCGGAGTGAAGAAGACCATTATTCTAAAGATATCTGCTCATTTTATGTTTTGATGATGGTGGTGGAGAGTGCTGTCTAACATTTTGGTCCAAAATATCCCATAGGTGTTCAGTTGGGTTGAGATCTGTTGACTATGAAAGCCACAGCATATGGTTCACATTATTTTCTTCGAAACATCCAGGGACTCTTCATTCACCCCTTACTCTAAAGTAACAAGTGGACCCAAATCATGCCGGTAAAATAGGCTACCCTCACAGAATAACAGAGCCACCAGATCCCCTCACTGTAGGGGTCAAGACTATGGTGAAGGATGACTCATCTGGCCATATCACTTGTTTCCACATCTCTGTAGAACAGTGTCTATGGTTTTTGCATGACTCAACTCCCAAATGTGCAATGATCTTTTTAAGTGAGGGTTTATGCTCTGAAACCCCACTATAATTTCGCTCTCTGTGTAATTGGACTGTTCTTGCTGACAGTCTGATCACGTTCTGCCATTACACTTTTAGTCACCTAAGAAAGAGTTGCTCCTCTGTTTCTTACATATCATACTAATGCACTAGAGCCACAGTAATTAAACATGCAATGTCAATAACCACTTCTGACGAAATTCACTGATGTCTTTCCCATAGATCTAAATGCAGATGTCACTTTAGTCACTGTTCTTACTGAGCAGTCTTTATGACTAAAGCTCCTGCCATCCGTTCAATCTATCTATGCAAATATCTTGTCTTGTTCAGATATTGTGGTACATTCCCACACATATCTAGACATACAGTAGATTTCTTACTGAAACAGGTATAGATTGTTGACATTAATGCAGTTATTCTACACAATAATCCTGCTTTCGGGGTCACATTTGTCATGAAGACGTGAAATTAGTTTGGCCTAATTGGATTTGCCTGTAGTAATACGCAAACTAAAATGCACAGGCTCATTCAGTTGATAATATAGTGAATATGACAAAATAAAGCCAGAATAAAAAGCTAAGTCAGCTATGACTGACCTGTAGCAGTCAGGCTTCTAACTGACTGTTACACTAAAGAACAATATGTAAAACAAAGGCTATAGTATGGTAACAATAGTGTCAAAGAATAGATTGAAAGAAACCCTTAGGTGAAAGTCATGTTTAGGAAATGTTCATATGGTGTTTTATATCCTGTAAGACACCTCATGAGTGAAATACACAGTCAGTAAAACTGCAGTGTACCGACAACAGTCTTAAAAACACCGATTCCAACTACCAGGGATTCATATGTGACATAAAGAACCAATGCTGTCAACTTGCAAGGTCGGGCTTTCTGTAAAATTCTTCTTCTTACGAATTGGTGTCTAGTTTGAACATATATGGCTGAATTATTCCAATATTACAACATGTCATTGTTTAGCGTAGAGTAGTTTTACAGTGTGTGAGTGGCGTTGTAGGTGAGCTTGAGCAGCTTTGAGTGGGGAGGGGTGAGAGAGGTGGAAACTTCATAGTTCTGCACATTCTAGAGGAAGCAAGAGCTACATCTAAAGCAGCAGCAGATTATTTGCAAGGAAATAAACTTCTGAATATGTAAATTTGACACACTGAGTTTTCAGGGGTTAAATCAATGACTGCAGAGGAGCTTTAAACAAACAACAGTGCAGAGGCTCACTCAGTTACCTGAGTCTGGCTTTATCTGAAAAGCCCACCCCCCATACTGACAATATTCTACAGAGGGACTATTGAGAGCATCCTGAGCAGCTGCGTCACTGCCTGGTTTGGAAACTGCACCACCTCAGACTGCAAGATCCTGCAGAGGATAGTGATGAAAGCAGAAAAAATCATCGGAGTGTCTCTCCCCTCCATCACGGACATTTACACCACACGCTGCACCCGCAATGCCACCAGCATTGTGAAGGACCCCACACACCCCTCACACAAACTCTTTACACTCTTGCCATCCGGCAGGAGGTACAGAAGCATGCGGGCCCGCACGGCCAGACTGTGCAACAGCTTCATTCCCCAAGCCATAAGACCATTAAACATTCAAGGACTGGACTAATACACTCACACACAATCTACTCATGTTAATATGTTGGCGCTGTGTTATATCTTGTTTAAATTGCACTGTTTATTTGAAATATAATCGTATTCGGGAAACGTTATCTCGTTTCACAATAAGCTGTACATTGTTGTTGAAATGACTATTAAATATTTTGAACCTTTTGAACCTTGTTTGTCAGGTGAATGCCACCGACTTTAAACCTTGTGATCTTTGTAACTAAACTTTGCAAACTAGATATTTTTAAAAATGTGCCTCTACAACACTCTGCACACCTGCATTCACACAGTGCAGAATGTGAAGAAGAAGAAAAGCATCAATCATCGTGACTTGAGAATATTCATGCATTATTCTGAGGTGGTAAATGTAGCAGTTAATTAATACATGAAACCAGATCTAAACAAACACTGTTGAAATTAGCTGAATACTTGGCTTAGTGTTAATACTACGTAGATTGTATTTTGATGGAACTGCCAGCATTGGTGTTTTTGCAGCTCTTCTGCAGTTTGTCAACATGTTTGCAGCTAAATTCGCCCAGTGTTAGATATCACCACAGTCAGAAATTTCCAACATCTCAGATTCTTGCACGTCAGAGACTGATGTGAGCATTTTTCCCATTTAGCTGCTTGTAACTAAGGTTTAATGAGTCTGACTCGAAATGCAGCATTAGCATTGGAGCTCCATAAGTCCAAGGAATCTGTTCCCCAAACAGGATTTCCGGAAATGGCTTGACAGCTGTTGGATGGATTGCCATGAGGCGGTATTGTTACAAACATTCATGGTTTCCCTCATAATGAATTGGTGACTTTTATTCAACATCATGAAGTCCATTTTTTTATTTGTCCAATACAATTTCAAATTATTGACATTCTCACCAGCTGTTGTACTTTATGTTTAGTACTTATAATATTACTATAATAACATGCTACCATGCTGGAGGTGGGTAAACTCTGTTCCTGCTACATATCAGTACGTTGGCAGGCTGACATTAACATTTAGGTTAAAGCACCCGGTGCTGAAGTAAAACCTCATAGAGGCGCTAAAATGACTGTAGACTCTATTTTAGAGTCTACAGCCTGTTGTTTGAGACAGAAAAGTAGACAACACAATACTTTTACATTTCTGTCCTAAACTTAGCAAACTGAATTAAAATAAAAAATCAAATATGTGAATATTCAATGAGAAGTAAATGTCAGTTTGTGTAGGTATGGTAGTTTTTGTTAGGAAATGTCAGCCCACAGTTACCATCACGTTGTGGTTATTCTGTGAAGAAGAAGGCCTCCTGATACTGTCTACCTCTGCAGCTGTTCAGCGATGGTCTTATGTGGTTTATCAATGCGATCACATGCATCCTTCCTGTGGAGCCAGGAATTCAACATAACTGTAACTGCAGCGAGACACCTATGAAAGCATGAAGGTTATATTAATCTACAAAAATCCTGAAATTTTTGCAACAGAGACACCCTCACATGCACAGACCTCACCCATATTCAACCTCTGTGCTCGTCACCCCCCAGACTGGGACTTTGGATCTTATTTCTTGGTGACAGGTCCAGGACAGAGGAGGCTCATTTTTTGGCTGTTGGGACGAGGAGGGGGGGGAGGTTGAGGACACAGGATGGGCTGCCAGATTGACAGGCCGATGGAGCTGTCACTGGGGGCCAAGGTGTAGAGATGTTCGGGGAGTTGGCGTTTGCGGCTCAAAAGATAAGCATCAGTGAGAATATGAGAGGCTAGATGGTAATCTTTCACAGGAAGTCAGGCTATACCATTGCAGAAGAAACCACAGGAGAGAGGCTGACCTTGTGCGCTCGTGCTCTGCTGCATCGCTTTTTGGAGGAGACCAGGCCTCCAACCCACTGCAGACAGGAAGATACTCTGTCATAGTAGTGCTCTGTTCAGAAACAAAGGTAAGGCAGCTCTAGAGTTGATGTGCTGTCAGAAACTTTTGTATGATCTATAATTGTGCATAACAGCACCACAGGAGCATGAAAACTCAAAATTTGGAATCAATCTTTTGATTTTTAAGATGCTGCACAACATTAAGGCCCAACAATATGGTGCTCAGACAAAACACAAAGCAAACTTTTCTTATTTTGCACAAATTGGCTGCTGACTGATAATACAGGCAAAACAACCAACGTCGTTGTAGGAGTGTTGCTGTGTGTGTGTTGACTGATCGATGTCAGGACTCATCAGGAGCTTCACTTCCATCTGTTATTTCCTTTCATTTCTTATTCCCTTTTGTCTGTGGTTGGATAACCAAATAAATATTTGCTGAAGCTGAAATATTTTCAAACCACATTGATGAGCTGATTTGTGTCTAATTGCATCTTTCCGCTGACTTCATATTGTTTTGCTCTGTGTCTAAAACTGAGCTTGTTTTCTGTTGGGACACACCTTTAGGGTTTCATTTATGCTGTCACATCAAATCTGTTGTTCTTACAACAGTAGCTAAAGCAAAACTATGTACTTTTGTGGTTTCAGTTCTGTTGGTTGCGCTAACAAAGTATTAATAGGTCAGATGGGTATAACACGAGCAGCCTGCCAGCCGCAGAGGCTGAAAGCAAACCTCCAGGTTAGTAAAAGTGGAAGAACAGCAAAGAGAAAACTGTAAAATTATTGCTGAAACTCTTAGTTTTAAGCATCCATCACAGTTTACGGACCAACTCTCTGGTTCAACACTAATCCACAGTGCTTGAGTGCAGGATTGTTTGCTTACTTTTGAGCCAAATGATGTGGTATCTGGAAAAAACTGTTACGTAGCTCGGAGACTCTGTCAGTTACTCTGGTGAGCACAGTGTTATCGTGATACAACAGCTGGCCATAGCAACAAAAACAAAGCCCGTCTTCGATAAACCACCGATTTCTTTAAATGTGTAATCTTTGGACTGAATCACCCAAAAGTTTTCCTGTTTAAGGTTAAAAAGCAACCTAAAGTAAGTGCCTAAGTCACCATTTTCTGCAGTTAAGAGAAAGAGGCTCTTAAGCAGAACATCACTCATAGAACCTCCTGGATTTGCTCCAGGTGTTAAAAAAGAATGAGTAATATTATTGTCAACTTGCTCTGGTAAAACCCATCTTCACAACCAACACTGAGATATTCTCACGCATGATTCAGCAGATTTTTCTACCTCATTTGAGTTGTTATATGACTGCGTTTAAATGTCTCTCACTGCCTGAGTTTTGGTTTATGTGTCAACTAGCAGAGCATTTAACCATCAAGGTGCGAGTGCTGGAGATGTGACCAGAAAGTTTTTTAGAGCAGTGTTTTCACAGTATCACCTAATTGTTAGCAGGCAGTTTATTAAGAGTTTATGCTATGAAATAAAAATATTAACCTGAAGTGAAATATTACCTTGAAAGGTTAAGCTTGAATTAAACACTGTCACAAATGAGAGTTTGGGTTCACCTTCTTGTTTGATGCAGAAATGGAGCCAGATGATGATGAAAAGAGTAAATGTCACCCTGCTTCCTTTTGCACTTGGCAGAGCAGATGTTGAAATGTCAGTATGTTCCTGTTCAAATTAACAGAAATAGCTGCCGTGGTAGCAGATTCATTTGGCCCTGATTTACTGAATAAACGGTGCGAGGTTGGATTTGGAATGCAGTCAAGGAGCTTGCGTGTTTGAATTTTGTGCTGCTGTTGCACCATAAAAGAAGCGGCCATGCGGTGACGACGTTGCATGACAAAAGCTTAACACCGGAAACAATGCTGACTTTTAATACAGCAAGAAGTTGTGAAGAAAAACTGTAAAAAGTATAAAAGCAAGGCATCTACAAAATGTTATCCAACTGAAAACTTTCTGCGTGAAGATCTGTCAAATCAGAGCACGTATGCAGAAACAGAAGCCCTCCACAAACAACCTGTCTTTTTGTCTAAAACAGTGAAGACCTCAGGTTATAGGCCAGTTATTCACCACACAGGAAGTTATTTCGGGTTACAGCAGTGGGCTGCTCAACTCTTACAGTCAGAGGCGATGTTTCTGTGAGTATATGGGGCGGAAGAAGAACTGAAGACGCTTTATTTGTGTAACCAAATACAAACCAAACAGGCAGAAATTGCTGGACGCCCATTGATGCAGGTGTTATTCCTGTACACGTCTTCAGAAAAGGTAGGCGACCTTTCGGTTTGTTTTGAACTTTTAAATTTTGTCTGTGTGTAAAAGCTGCGACAGATGAGAAAAGCTGAGACGTTTGTATGAATAGTTTGGAAAGTAGAGGTATGAAAGGCGGGATTTTCTGTTTTCAATTCAAGATCAAGCCTCAAGTTGCTCTAATTTAAAATGTACAGTCACTCATTTGATATGGAACTGAATAATAAGTTGCATGTAGTGTTGATTATACAAACATTAAACTACCATGTGCTCACTCTAAATAATAATTTAATCACAGCAATTATTAAACCTAGTAAAAGCAAAATCCTGCACACTTAACCGTAAGTAATTAAATGACGTCCATAAACGCAGCATTAAAACACACTGATCGTACATCCTGTTCATCTTTTTAAGAATTTACATTGAGTGAATTTAATAATAGATGCACAAAGTCTAAAGAAATCTGTCCGGTTTTAAAAAATATCTGCATTTATTACCACAAAACAAACTAGCAGAAGACTTTAACATATAAATTACCATGTCAACACCAGCATGAATATTTCCAGCAATCCTAATATCTACAGTGTATCCTGGTTTGAGCCCCGCTGGTAGCATTTCTCTCCTCACGCTGATCCGTTACTCGCTCTCTGCTGCTGATACTTTCTTGATGCCCGTAGCAAAGCCAGGTCACAAATCCTTAAGTGGTCTGGGGGGTTTGAGTTGCCACAAATCCTCTGCACCCAATTTCCATGGGGCAGAAGTTTATTTTCCAGACTAACTGCTCAACCCCAGATGCGTGTATCTAATCTTTCTTTTCATACATCTCATCCCTCCCCACTTCCCATGGCCCAGTAAGCTCTGCAAAGTAGTCAGACAGCCCCACTGAGTGTCGGACCACAGTGCCAAATCCAATACTGAGTTTGTCTCTTCCCTTTGGGACTGTGAGCCGGTAGCCTGTAATGCCTGCTGGCATTTTCTCAATCCCTGTGACTTGCTAAATGTCCCAACTTCTATTTTGGTTAGGTTTCCTTCCTGTTTCCTGTTTTGTTTCCCTTCACAGCCAAATGGATTCAAAGATCAAAACCTGTCAATCAAACACTGGTGGTTTAGCCCTGAATGTGTTGAATTTTTTTTCCTCTTTGTACATTTTTACCTGGAAACATGATTTTAAATTCACTTTTTAAAGCTACAAAGTTACACAAATGGGAGAAACGCAGCAAAGACTCATGTCTAACTGCAGAAAGCTAATGTGAAGCGGCCCTCGTTTTGCCCTTCAGGTGCTTCTGTGTCAGACGTGATTTCCGATAATTGGATCTGGCAGCAGCTTCCCGAGTTACCAAATGTGACCAAAAAAGTCAACCAACTGTCACTACTGTCTCTCACATTCTGGATCACTACAAGTCTGGCACTTTATCTGCCGTCTCCTGCTTATTTACTAAAAAATAAATAAAAACATGGGAGGATTGTATTCATTGGACTCTAACCGTTAAAAAAAAGTGTGTAGCATGTGGTGCCTCAAAAAGCGTGTACCGCTTTAGACAACAGAAAAGAAAGAAATAACTAATTTACTAAGTACACATTCTTGTTACAAAAAAATGTTGTTGCTTAATGTTGGCATTTTTAAATGGTTTACGTCGCTGAATCACGAGGCCCTGTGCTTTCAAATAGTGTCCAGTCAAATTTGGTCCTGAATATTGCAGCAAAAACTCAAAGCCGTTGAGTGTTTAAATAATAAATAACCCTAATTTCCAAGCTACATTTGGCATTGTATGGATCGGTTTAGATCTTCATAGATTATATTTTTGGATATTTCTGGATAATTTGTATTTTCTTTCACATGCTGAACTGTCAGCGGACTGATTTTAATATAAATATTGTAAATGGAACAGTAGAAATCAGCACTACTCCCTTCAATTAGAGATATTATTTTAGATAAATACCGATATTTCTCAAGTGTAATGTGTTGCTCATGGTCAAGAGCCACATTTGATACTCTTTTTCCCAGGTATAAAACTACCAGGTTACCTACTGTGTCGTGTTTTTAAACAGTATTCTGTGTTCTGTTGGCCACATAATTGACCACCACAACATTATTTCGTATTATATGCCGATGACACCTAACTATACCTTCCAGAAAATTAAAAGCGATCATATTAAAAGGTCACTCTCTATGTGTGTCACAATTGATGTTTGAGAAAATATTACTCTGTTCAGATCCATGTGTATGTACTGATCCATGAAGATAGACTGTCCCTTTATCTGACTTGGATTTGGACAGTTTTTACGCGTTTCTTGACGTTTAGGAATCTGATTGAGTTGAGAGGCGCATGACTATGACAAAGAACAATTTTCAAACAAATTATCCCTCTACAATGTAAGACTGTGATGTGGTAGGAATTGCTTCCAGTTTGAAAGAACCAATTTAGCTGCAATTTAATTATGATTAGTTGTAATTTAAGTTTCAGATATCTACAATTTAATTCTGATTTCAATTCAAGATATCTACATTGTCCTTTTTAGATATCTTTAGTTATATGTAAAAATGTAATTAGATGTTGTAGATATCTTTAACTAGAATTCGGCCTCGTCAAAATGTATTTACAGGTATCGTGAATTACAGTTTTGACTGAGCAAATTGACATTGCAGATATCTGTAATTACATCAGACACTATGGCACTGCAACTGTGACCATATATGACAAGCTATTTAACACCATATATGAGCAGGATATTTCGACGACAAATTTTGAATGAACAAAACGTTCGTTGTCCACACTATTGCATAGCAACGATCTTACCCACCACAACAGCTGCTGTTACTACTGCTAACAATGCGTCAGATGCTTAACTGTTATCTTGACTTGTCAAAACTGAATTATAGATAGCCCTAAATGGAGTTTTGACTGGAATAAAGTGCTCTTGTCCTGTGTGGGACCATTATTCTCAGAATTTCGTTTTTATATGTAATTTTCATCGACTGTTCGGTTAGGTCCAGGCACCAAAACCACATGGTTTGATTTAGGAAAATATCATGATTTGCTTGACACTTTTAATCACTACATGCTAGAAGATCGGTTAAGTTTAGGTAACAAAATGGGTGCCTCGATAGCCTAATGGTTATGTCGCGTGACCCAAGTGCTAAGGCGTAGTGGCTGTCCCAGGTTCGATTCTGACCTCGGGCGTTTACCGCATGTCCTTCCCCACTCTCTCCCATTTCTGACTCTATCCACTGTCCTATCTAATAAAGGCATAAAAGGCCAAAAATAAATCTTAAAAAAAAAAAAAAAAGTTTAGGTAACAAAACAACATAGTTAAGTTTAGGAAAAAAGCACAGAAACCCTTTCACACATTTGAAGCTTCTCCTCCAATTTCTGGGCCCCAGGGTGATGAGTC
>OMNN01035549.1:0-12704 GCA_900302755.1 Chromis chromis | reverse complement strand
AGAGAAGTACATTTATTTCTCAAATGCCTAAAATTAGACCAATCAGATGGAGAATCGTCTTTCCTGGCCTTGGCCCATGCCACATTGCGCTGATGGATGGAGTCTGACAATTCTGGAGAAAACCAAGGGTTCTCCCGTCCCTTGACTCTGAATTTCCTGATAGGAGCATGTTTATTTACAACCTTCATAAAACTTTCCTTGAAGTATGCCCAAGCCAGCTCGACATCTGGCAACAGACTCAATTGCCCCCAATTAACCAAAGACAAATCATGATGATAAGCTTGCTCATTAAACATTTTTAAATTTCTCTTGCAAATAATACGCGGATTGCATTTGGGGATTTTAGTGTTCCTGCAAGTAGCAACAACACAGTGATCGCTTAAATCATTGCAGAACACACCCAATGATGAAAACTTATGAGGGACATTTGTTAGGATTAAGTCAATCAAAGTAGACTTATCAGGACTCTTTACATTTGGCCTTGTCGGTAGGTTGACCAACTGGCTAAGATTAATAGAGTCACAGAAGGATTTAAATTCACCAGAAACTGCATTCAGCCAGTCCCAGTTCAAGTCTCCGGCTAATAAGAGTTCTTTATAATTTAATTTGGTCAAAAGATGCTGTAAAGATGATAATGCTTCCTTGGTGGCAGATGGAGGCCTGTAGCACCCCACGACAGTTATAGAGAGGGACTTAACTATTTCCACATTCAAAGCCAAAAACTCCATTTGCTTAGAAATAGACTCTGATAAAACAATTGATACATCAAATCTTGATTTTACATAGATGGCTATGCCACCACCTTTCTTGGGTCTATCCGTACGATGAACATTGTATCCAAGTATGTTGAACCTGCTGCGAAGAAGCATCATGATGCTGCCACCACCATGCTTCGTGGTGAGGATGCTGTGTTTGTGATGATGTGTCCACCAAACAGTATTTAGTTTGATGGTCAGAATGTTCAATTTTGGCCTCATCAGGCCAAACAATCTTCTTTCCAGTTGACTTCAGAATATCTCACATGCCTTCTGGTGGACTGTAGTCAAGATTTTGTACAAGGTTTTTCAAACGGTGGCTTTCTCTTTGTGACTCTCCCATGGCAACAGTTGTTGGTATGCAGTCTCAATCTCAGAAGCTTGTAACACTTTCAGGGGAGTCGTAGGTGTCTTGGTGACCTCCCTTGGTCTCTTTCTTGTAGGGTCACTCAGTTTTTGAGGATGTCTTGTTTTAGGCAGATTTACACATGTGCCATATTCCTTCTACTTCTTAATGGCGGATTAATTATATCTTCAAGTGATATTCAGTCACTTGGAAAAAAAATTTGTATCCATTCCGTGACTAATGCTTGTCAGTAATCTTTCCACAGAGTGGTTTGAAGTTTTCTTTTGCCTTCATGGTGTAGTTATAACCAGAAGTATTGATTTACCAGTGACTGGACCTTCTAGATACAGGTTTCTTTTATATTACAATCACTTCTCTTCTCTTCACAGATGTCTCTGGATCTGGAGCTCAACGTCCCTGATCTGCAGCCGCTGGCCTCACCACCTGCTGTCCTGCCATCCCCACCCCAACCTCTCCTGCTATCCCCTCCGCCCTCATCTTCATTCCCAGCCCAACCGGTCGAGGCAGATGGCCGCCCTCCCTGAGCCTGGTTCTGTCGGAGTTTTTTTTTTCCCCCTCTCCCTATCCTAGGGGTTTTTTGGTTCCTTCCCACCGTCACGGACTGCTTGCTTATAGGGAATCCAAACACAATTTCTGGATTGTTGGGTTTTCTGTTTTCTGTTTTCTTCTTCATTATGATGATAAGCGCTATGTGATGACATGTGTTGCAAATATGCGCTATATAAATAATATTGAATTGAGACACATTCAATGCACTCAGATGATTTCCATTTCACTAATGGTATGACTTGTGGCACCACCTAGCTGCACCTGTATTGAATTAGATCTTCACTTCAAAGAGTAAAAATACTTATGCAATCACTTATTTTACTTTTTTTTTTTTTTTCAGTTAATTGACATTACCTTGTAGAGGTCTGTTTTCACTTCAACAGCCTTTTTTTTGTAAATTCTTGTCATAAAAGGGCAAATTGAATTGACTATGATTGAATGTTGAAAAGAAATAAAAAGGAGAAAGCTTCACATTTCCTGTGTGGTGTTTGTTGTGATGCTCCTAAAAGGGCAAATTGAATTGACTATGATTGAATGTTGAAAAGAAATAAAAAGGAGAAAGCTTCTAATTGGGGTGAATATTTTATACAGGCACTTTGTTTGTTTGTTTTCAGTTTATTGTGCTACACATAAATTGTATACATAAACAAAATATATAAATTGTATTTTACTATATGTGTTTCCCTTTGTCTTTTATAAATATTTAAAATCTTCTTTATGTGAGATTGTGAACCAAGTAAAATTGTATTTCACCATTTTCTGTGTAGAATCTAAAGTGGTATCACTGATATATTACACACTAAAATGCAGGAGAGTGAGTTTTTTTTCCATATGAACACACATACCACCATTATGTGAGTTTTCAGATTTGCACTCCGGCACCTTTTTTTACAGCCCACTTTAGAATTATATGTGAAATCCATACTGTTCGATACAGTCATAAATCTTGTCCCAAAAGGCAAAGATCAAACAGAGGTCATTAACGGGGAAACCCATAAACACATAGGCATGCAGAAAATGAAAAAAAAAGTTCGGAATCAGATGACATTGGATCTATTGAGTGGAAAATGCTGGTACTGCAGCTGGAGGACTCAGTGTGGTCTCTGGGCGCATCTGTGCACAAGAAATTAACTCAAAGTTTGTCTCCCTCACATGCAGTTACACTGATACTATAAGTGGGATGGGGGATGTACATTGACAGCCAGATTACCTCCTCAGTCTTGTACATAATTCAGCAACTAAAACTGCTTCATTTCCATCTCTCAACCACATACCTTTTCTAAAGCTGCTTACAATTGTCCTCCAGGAGAGAGAAATGGGATGTGTGCAGTCCCAGAGAGAGGCCGCATGTTTAAGGCTTGTGCTTTATTTGGTAAATGTCCAATTACTACATAATGAAAATGTCAACACATAATTAGTGGTAATTTCTCTACAACAAGCTACACTTAGAGGTAAGGAAACTCTTTAAGTGTACAGAATTTGGATTATGTTGAGTGCCTGTGTCAGATGAAATGGAAATACAAGATTATTTCCACATGTGGTCAGAGCAGGGACGGGTTGGGGTTGCAATTCAGCCCGGGAGTTGTGGATCTCCTGGAGGACTCCAGCTTCATGCAAATTCAAAACAGCTCTGTTATTCATCCCTCCTCCTGTTTCCTCCCAGAGCTTGTAAATCCTAACCCTGGACAGAGTTGTCAGTTAAGCTACCATGTAGGTATAAAGGAATTTTGCAAGTTGCAAAATATGACCAGTGGAAGAATTACAACACAGGGGTTGATTTTATTCTCACCAGGGAAGACTACACTGGTCTAGTCTGACACGCATGAACTGATGAAGCCACTCGAAACGTCTTCACAGACATATTACTGAGTCCAGTTGCCTTCGAATGAATTGCTCAGAATGACTACGACCTGGATGAATGAGAACATTCACAGACATTTCCTGTGTGGTGTTTGTTGTGTGATGCTCCTAGAGGCCAGAGAGAAAATGATGCAGACACTCAGCGCTGCACACCTGTGATGATTCTGTTCCTTTGTGTCTCCAAACCCTGAAGACAGCACAAGCTGACATGTGTTAATGTTTTTTTATGAATCTATTTTCCTTAAAATAAAATATTTTTTTTACTTTTTAAACCCACTTTGAGTGCCTGGACCCGGATTTGTTTTGGACATTTTTTTTTGGCAGTAATTCTTCCCCCCTTTTTTGTCATTCTTCCCTTCCATGAGCACCTATAGTTTAAGAGACAGCAGCAGCAACCCCTGCCACTTTTTTCCTACCTATGGCTGGTTGCTCTTAATGATTTTATGATGAAGATGAAGAGGTGGTGCACTAATATACCGTGAGTCATAACACAGGTGGTACATAATGGAGCTACAAGTCAAGAAAAGCCTGTACGATCTCATTACTGCAGCTTGACAGAACATTTCATGTAAACAATGACAATTATATATATTAATATACACATATTTGGTGGAGAGCAGTAAAATAGTAATAATAGGGCTTAAAGTTTTCTGGCTGAACACCAAATGGTGTAACAGATAAAAAATCATTCATGCCTTTTTAATGATAATAGTATTTCTCTATTTATGTAGCATCTTTTAAAATAACGTTGCAAAGTGTTTTTACAAAGAAAAAACTCAGTGATAAGAAGTACACAGCAAATGAAAATACAGTGAACAAAACTGAATAAAATACCCTTATGCAATAAAACAGGATAAATAAGTAAAATCAGAACATAAAATACATAAATGATAGTGAAGTTGGAAAACTAAAACTTTGGGCTAACATTGTTAAAATACTTTTTTTTTTAAAGGATACATCTTAAGAAGATTTAATTTAGCAAGCCAGAGATATTTAAGTTTTTAGGCTATTTAAAAATCATTGTCATATAACCCATATACTACCTGATGGAAATAGACCTACTACATTTTACTTTTATATACTTTATATACATTACTTTGCATGATAATAAACTGAATTACTAACAAGTCAGTTTATTGAAAGATATATTTTTCAACTAAAGACAGAAAATAGACTGTTGACTATATTAGGATTGAGCTTTTTGGGGCAGTATTTATAAATGTAATTGTATAAAGTGCTTTGATTATACGGATATTTTTTTCTATGCAGATTTAACTACTACTGGCAATAAAAGCAACCGTTTACTGTTGGATTTAGGGTGTCAAGCCATCATCATGATAAACTGTTAAAAATGTTGTATTGACTACAAGGCTATATAATCTAAAGCAGATATTTTAGTGCAGTTTCCAACATTTTAGTGTGAACAGTTGTTAGTCATTGGAAGTGAATGTGTGCTGCATTTGTTTCTGGTCAAACCACAAAGGATTAAATGACGATGTTGTGCTGGTGTTGAACAAAACCTTTCCTTTCTAATTTTAGCTGGTCTGACTCACCGGATGTAGATTGTGGGCATTAGGGTGCTGTTGGCTGTTTTTTCAAGCAGTATTCTTCTGACTTTCCACTATCTGTGTGTTACCATTTTCAAAATCTGCTTTGCTATGATAAACAAAAACCTTCAAGCAGCAACCTACACCCTGAAAATGTCAAGTTTTGCCAAAGATTTGGATGGTGCAGGCCTGCTTGGTTTTTTGATGAAATGATCTACAAAGAATGTGTTTACTTTTTTTGTTCACAGGGACTTTCATGTTTGCCCACAAACTATCCTGGGCGTAGTGCTGCCCAATGTGGTTTTGATTGATTCATAGAAATACAAACAAGCCGGAACGCTTTTTTCCTCCGTAGCAGAATTATAATGAGTTGCAGCCTACAGTGCTGTCACAGGCTATGCAAGTCTAAATTTGAGCTGACTGCAATGGTCAATCGTAGGTTTTTCTTGCAGTGACAGTTTAAAAGTTTTTCAGGTGTGACGAAGGTTAGATGTCGTCTCATGCTCAGCTGCCACAGGAGTTGAATAAAGAACTAAGTGCAGCAGGAGAGGCCCTGCACTCGATCAGGAAAAAGAAAAAGTGGATTTGAGCCCAGCACTGCATGGCCTTAATCTGCGGGATTAGAGCACCAGAAAGTTCCCTCTGGTGTATTCATGTTTGCATTCGTGCATGTGTGTTTATGTGTAAATGCTTCCTTTGTATTCGACTTACATGTGGTCTGCATGTGCTTGCATCCTTTTGAATACTAACACAGGTGTAAAAGAGTTTGTGAACTCTTGTATTCAGAGCTACATGTGCAGCAGCAGCAGGCAGGCGGAGGAGGGAGGGAGGTGCCCGTGGGTTAAGAGCTAAAGCCGCTTGGCCCAGATGAAGATGGCTCTCAGGCTCTCTGCCAATCAAAGCCCAGCCAACAGCCCACTCTGACTGACAGGCAGGGGAATAGTGAGTTAGGCTGCACGCACACTCGATGTACGTGCCGCCCACAGTATATATATATGTATAAAACACACAATATATGTTGCATGTAATATTGGTGCAGGACAGGAGTAAAGACAAACAAAAAGGGCTGGAATGGCATTTACTTGATTACTACTGTTATCAATATTCTTGCGCAAACAATGGATTCATTTACTAAGTATATATGAAAGGAGTTCCTCTTTCATTTTCAATCACAGCAGGCAGCTGTTTGAAAGAACAACTCTAAAAACATACTGAATATTTCCTGCTCGGCACCAATATGCTGACAGACGCAGCTGGTGGACACAGTGGAGGATTTAACATCTAAAGAGCCAGTTGTCACCTCAGGAGTCCATGGAGACCAAAACAGAACAGCTGAAAGGAAAGTGAATATTGGATAGGAAGCAGGACTCCAAGCAAATGAATGCTAATGTTGTTTCACTAGTCAGTGCGTCAGAAGTTGCTTTGTTTATCAGTAACCAATTTAGAATCACCAACTCGTGTAAGGAAATGGAGGATCTGTGGAAACATGCCGAGCACCCAGAAAACCCCCCAACAAGTACAAGGAGAACATTCAGACTCCGCACAGTCTCCAGCAGGTTCAAAACCAGAACTTCTCGCTGTAAGGTGACTGTGCTAACCACTACACCCCCATCAATGAGTTAAGTTTTCCAAGTTCTCCTAACGTGTCTCCTCACACTCATAATTTGTGTCTCTTCCTTGCAAATTACCTTCTCCCCGGAAGAATGTGATAGAGCGATGCAAGAAAGAGGCTGCAAAATGGGAAATCTGTCTTTCATTAGCATCAGTATAAAAGCGACGGCAGTTACATACAATGTGCTGCAAACTTGTATCATCTGTCAAATCAAACCAACACCCATAAAGGTGCGGCATTGATACATCACAGCACTTGTTGAAAGACTTGATAACACTTCTGGCCAATCCTTTGCAACCTTTAGTTTACCCTAATATAATTTCCACTGGTCGATATGCTGCTCAGGTAACATTTACTACTTGTTAAGTCAGAAAATGTCATATGACTACCCCCTGCTTAGCCAATATTAGCAATCAAGTGATCATCAGACGAGTAAATTCATCACATGAACTGTCTCTAATGAAGAATTAGGTGCAAATAATTGGAAGCCAAATACTGTTATAGAACAATATATGGGCAAAGCGAATATTTTCCATCATGTGTAGGAGTTGACAGAATTGGTTGAGCATGATCTTTTCATCGTGTAAACTGACACATTGAGAAATGACAATCATATACACCGATTAGGCATAACATTATGACCGCCTGCCTAATATTGTGTTGGTCCCCCTTATGTGGTCAAAAATGCTCTGAACCATTGGGCATGGAAAAGAGGACCTCTCAGGGTGTCCTATGGGGTCTGGCACCAGGATGTTGGCAGTGGATCCTTTGGGTACTCTGGCTTGTGCAGTGGGGCCTCTGTCAATCAAACTTGTTCAATGCACTGCATCCTGTTGATGCTTGATCAGAATGGGGTCTAGGAAGTTTGGAGGTTAAATCAACATCTTGGGCCGATTGTCATGTTCCTCAAGATGTTCCTGATTGTTTGATGTTTTTGCCATGTGGTGGGGTGCATTTTCCTGTGGGGGTAGGCCAGTGACATTTGGGATTTCCATTTGCATGAGGGAGTGTGCTTGTTCTGGGACAATGTTTATTTGGGTGTCTAAGTCTCATCAACACGGATGCCAAAATCCAAGATTTTCCAACAGAACACCACATAGTACCAATATGATCAATGTTATTCACTTCACCTGTCAGTGGTCATAATGTTGTGGCTGATCGATGTATAATAGTCAGTCTAAATAGAACAAACCAACAATGTATAATCAAGGTTAGGCTTGATTATTAGGCTTAACTAATGCAGCTGCAGGTCTTTTTATGGTTGTTTATGCTACAGGTGTTGATAACTGTCCTCTTTTTTATCCACCTCATGAATTTCATATCTACCACACTGACTATCTTTTTCATGTTTCTTCCATTAAATGTTCTTTTCTCACTGAGGCTTTCGAATATAGTCCGAAATACCCTCATTATTTTTTAAAAGCACCCCTTGTTACTCTTGCAAATCTTTTCCTACATTAGTTTTCATTTCAAATATTGTGACATTTTCTTATGTAGTAATTACAGGTCTGTTTGAATATTGGAGGAGCCTGAGTGAACATGATGATGGAGCCTGTAGCTGGCTCCTGTCAGTGAGGATAAAATCTCCCTGAACATCTGCCAAAACTCAGAGATCATCTAACTAGAGATGGGCACACAGTTGACTGTGACATAATGTCAAGCGTACAAATATGAACCGTTTGAAAAAAATAAAAAGCTTTTCTCCTCCCTTCCTTTTATCCATTAAATGCCAGTTGTGTTTTTGGCCATTCTATCTTTATCACTGGGCAGGTGGTGTGGATTAGTGATGATGCTCTCTAAACTTCATTATGGGATACGATACACAGCCCACACAAGGGTTTACATTTACTCTTATGCCCTCTTTTTGTCCATCTTTTCCTTGATTGCCTCAGCTTCTGTCATCCTCACTTAACTCTTCAATCTTCTCCATATTTCTCCCATCAACTTTGCCACCATCCTGTTTCTGTCCCTTTCATTGTCTTCTCATTTCTCTTTGGTTAATGTTACTCTTCTCAGCTGTGCGATGCTGCATTCCTCCCAAACTGCAACTCCACTGGAGCTCACACTAATCTCAGCGACCTCCGGGGCACAATAATTGCAAACCACTGAAATCTCATTTATAGTCAGAAAGGTTAAGTCTTGGTAAAACACTGTGACATTTAAAAACCGACACAAATGCTCCGATGGAGGCTAAAGCATGGGTAATTTGAGACGACCTCTTAATGCAAAATTTGAACATTTTAACCAAAGACTGCAAAGATTAGAGATGGAATATTAAAATGATAGAAGACTTGTGCGATAACGTTTTAATTACTGCCTGTAAATTCACTCAGAGAAGCGGCAGAGTGCTTTTCTTTCTTCCTTTTTCATTTAGATTGTTATAAATGTAAAGAAATTCCCCAAAATAGTGTCTCTCACGCGCTTCTCCAAAAAACAGAAGTCTGCTCACGCACCAGGTCAGTTCGGCCGCTGTGTGGAGGTTTTCAAGTTCACAGAGTTGTGCAAGTGCAGCCTGCAGCTCTCCCACAGATAATGGTCCACGAACACACAGGAAAATATAAAGAGAGATGCAGAGTGGAAGGGGGTGGGGGGGATATAACAAAAGAGGGATGAATACACAGTAATGAAATGGAATCTCATCTTCTGTCTGAAAAGAACATCAAAGGAGATGCCTAATCTCAGGAGGCAGTACTTTGTCATCTGACGTGCATTCCCTCTGTCTCTCAATCCCTCTCCATCCATCTCTCTGATGATGAGATGGATGATGATGAACCGTGCGTGAGGGAGAGAAAGAGGGAGGGAGGAAGAGAGGGGATAATACCTTCTGAATACATGATGAATGTAGTCATCAGGCTTAAACTGACTGGGGGGCGAGTGGAGCGCGGAGACTGAGACCGTGCATATGAGTGACACCGAGCATCATCAACTCTCCCCTGCAGCCGCTCGCAGTCGCTGCATCCGAGTAGACAGACAGACAGACAGACTGAGGGAATCAGACAACAGACAAGACAAGTAAAGGAGAGAGTATAAAATACAGCTTTCGTTTCTCTGCTGAGCAACCAGAGGCAAGAGGAAAGAAGCAGTGAGACGCAGAAGTAAAGGGCATCTCATCTCTGGCTCCAGTCCACCCAGAGCTTTTTTTTTTTTTTTTCAGGATCAGCTCTCATTGCTCACAGCCTGAGGAGGAGAGGGGATGCTGAATAACATGACGGACTGCGAGGAGGGAGAGGGGGGACCCAACAGTCAGGGTGAGTGACGAAAACCTACCACAGACCGACGAGAGAGTGTGTCAGTGTGTGTGTGAGTTTCTGTGCTGACAGGCAGCGAACACGTGTCAATTAGGGAAACAAGATTATGTCAATTCAGGGATACGAAGATGAGAGTTTGCCTCTTTATCTGGCTTCTTGTGTGAGAAGAAGTAACAAAAAGTGACAGAAACAGGGGGCCAGCAAACAGTTAGATTTTTGTTTAAAGGTTTGAGTTTTAAAGAGTGATGGGATGCAACTGATAACATCCCACATGTTTAGGAAATTAAACTGTGAGTGGATGCGGCTCAGTCAAGGATCAGTCTGCATATTCAAACCTTTATCCGCTCAACATGTTCAAACATTCTCCTCTTCTCTGCAGCAGTTTTTTTTTTCAAAATAAATTTCTTTGGTCATTTGGCATTTTGGTGCCATAGATGTGACCCAGATGGGGTCCACCATCCGTTTGCCTGTAGATTCATACAAAAGCTTCTACAAAAAAGGTTCCCAGCAGACTGAGTGCAGCCTCCTGCACAGCGTCTGCGTAAAACCAGCCTTTCATTCCCAAATTCATTCATTTCCCTCCCCATCAAAAATATCTTGCCCAAGGTCAAAAAATGCCTTTCAAGATGGGGAAAGTGTGCGACTGCGAGTGTTCGAGTGTGTATATAAAGTCTGAGATCGCCCCACAACCCTGTCTTACAAAAGTGCATTCCCCTACAACTAAACTGCATTCTTAGTTAGATTTTAAAAGAAACATGTTCGCTCCCTGAAAGGTTAAGAGTATGACGGGGTAGGAAACTCTTCCAGTTTGAAAAAGGCTTTAAGTCTGGAACAGGACTTTGACCCAGCAGAATGGGGGTCACATCCTGTGTGGGACCGTCATTCTTAGTTCTAATTTGTGTTGCATTCACTGTGTACTTACATTTTCAATCACTGGTTAGGGTTATTAACCAAACATATTTGGTTAGGAGACCCTTTCACAACATGTTTGAAGCTTCTCCTCTAGTTTCTGGGTTACCATGATGATGAGTCCTGGCCTTATATATGACTGTTTGGCTGAAAAGTAGTAAAACAATAAGAAAAAAAAGGCAAATATATATGCTGATTAGACACGTAAAATATGTCACAAATAAACATAATCTGGGAAGCAATATTATAACGTAACTGAAAATGCATTTTAGTTGTACAACAATGTGATTTTTTTTTTTTTTTTTGGGAGACCGGACTGTGGTCATATATGTATGCAAGAATGTCTTAAATTACACCATACCATATATATAGTATGAGGGGCAGTTTTTTTACACCACATACACATACATTTGTTATTACTAGAAGTACAACAATTAATCAGTCGACAGAAAAGTTTATTGTTTCTGATAATTTGTTGTTTCATTTTTCAAGCAAATGTGGCAAATATTCTCTGATTTAAACACAGATATAACAGTTTTTCTGAACACATCAATGTGGGCATTTTTCCACATTTTCTTTTTACTTTTATTGATCATGACAGTAATTGACAGCAGCCCTGGTGGTTACACATATTGTTTTTTTCAGTGTGTGCTTGTGTCTGTGTTCACACCATCAACAAAAGGATCAAATCTGCCATAAATAATGATGTTCCATTAAGAATATTATGTGTTGCAATAACTTGGGCCTGCAATATGTTAGTGTGTGTTGATTATTTCCCATATATTTTGACATAAATATAAACACACTGCTCTTAATATATTATTTTTTGCATCTGTGCAATGGAAATATCACTCCTGCACCGCTTACATCATTTTACCTTCCTTGTGTATTTGTGTTTTGTATTGGAAACAGCAAAATTAGCCTTATTGCCAGTTGATTTCTACATGTGAGTGTGTGTTTGAAGAGTCACCATAAGTGTAATCACTTCAGTTGACTGCAGTGATTCAGACTGGTTATGGCTGGTTTGGGGGCTTCGTCTTAAGTGGTTTGTTTCCTCACACATCACAGAGTGGGATCTGTTTGAGAATCAACAGGTGCAGAAAAGTCTGATGTGTATTTAGAAGAGAAACACTTTCCTGCCTCTCTCGGATTATGTTCTGTTTTATTGTATCAAGTGGTGGACTGGGAATTCCCCTCAAGGCCTGTTGTTTGAAAGGATTACAGCAGTAAATTGGATTACACCGACAGTTACTTTATATTGAGTGGGAATTCAGTCTACTGACTGACTCCACTCTCTAAGGGCTTAAGTAACTGCTTCGAGCCATGCACATCTTCTTGAGGGGAACTATACAAATACTATTGTATGTGTGTGTGTATCTACACCGATCAGCCACAACATTATGACCACTGACAGGTGAAGTGAATAACATTGATCATATTGGTACTATGTGGTGTTCTGCTGGTAAACCTTGGATTTTGGCATCCGTGTTGATGAGACTTAGACACCCAAATAAACATTGTCCAAGAACAAGCACACTCCCTCATGCAAATGGAAATCCCAAATGTCACTGGCCTACCCCCACAGGAAAATGCACCCCACCACATGGCAAAAACATCAAACAATCAGGAACATCTTGAGGAACATGGCAATGGCCCAAGATGTTGATTTGACCTCCAAACTTCCTAGACCCCATTCTGATCAAGCACCAACAGGATGCAGTGGAACAAGTTTCATTGACAGAGGCCCCACTGCACAAGCCAGAGTACCCAAAGGATCCACTGCCAACGTCCTGGTGCCAGACCCCATAGGACACCCTGAGAGGTCCTCTTGTCCATGCCCAATGGTTCAGAGCATTT
>OMNN01035518.1:4314-16376 GCA_900302755.1 Chromis chromis | reverse complement strand
TGTAATCAAGAAACTGATATTATTATTATTATTATTATTATTATTATTATTATTATTATTATTTCTGCTTCTGTCATTGTCTTCATCTCTGGAGAGCATGACATTTCTTCTTCTTAGTGTCTCTTTAGCCATTGGTGCTGCTACTGTGTTTTTACTTTCAGTATGTATTTTAGCTGCCCTTACAGAATACATACCATTCCATGCAGTATGCACACAGTTGGGATATACTAGTGCACCATAATGCCTTAAGCCATGACTGTCTTGCTCATATGTCCATTGCAGCTGATCTGTTTGTGCTCTTAAAGCTTGTTACTGTGACTTATCTTCTTCTGTGTAGAGGATTGTGGATCAGATAGCCAGAAAAGCATGCTGGCTTGCCTACAGCAGAATGCAACAACATGTAGTAGGACATCCTGGTGTGTTTGGCATACTGTATTTGCCACAGCATGTATTGGAGCATAATACATCTTTTTCAGCATTCTATATAATATGATAACATGGGTATTGGAATGCATCCCGAGTATTGTTCCTGACTTCTTCTACTGTGCTGCATGTGCAGCGTAACCTTTACCGCCACCTTCTGACAACACTGTGCAGCTCCATAGAGAGAAACAAGCTTTATATGCATTTTCTTTCTTTTTTTTGTGACATTTTTAAAAATTGCTTCAAATTTACTTGACAATTATATAGAAATTCAGCCAGTGATCAAATTCAAGTCTCAACTCTGTTCTTTTCTTGTGTTTCTCATGTTATTATCACACAGAACAAGATCATTTGTCCTTGGTTGATTCATTCTTTTGCTCTGTAGTGGATGTTAGAAGAAAGAAGTCATTTACCTTCAAATTTGGTTTAAAATGCAAAGTGAGAATGAGGTTATTTGAATCTCAGGTGTCGCATAAATACTGAGATACCTACAAATGCAACTTTTAGTCCTTTAAAAGATGCTGGAGATTGAAAAGCAGCTCCAGAAATAGACCCCAGACTGCAAGTGTTTATGTGTTTACTGCTGTTTACATGATCACCCGCAGATCCTTTTGCTTGGAACAATGAGCATTTCCAGCAGAGCTGAGCCACAGTCTAAATGGATGCTTGTACAATGTCGATTTTTGCAGTGGAGGAATCATGTCACTTCTTCTATAATGGCTCCAGCGCCCTTGGATGGTACAACGGCGTAAGAACAGCTGAAAGCAACTATCAAACGCAAATGACTTTAATCATTACGCGTTCCTTTTCATTATGGTGCGGGTTTGGCGGTTAGTTCCCCTCACTTGTATTGAAAACGTTCAGACGATGCATTGGAGTGATTACTTCCTCATCTAGAGCTCAGACAGGATTTGGGGGCCGCAGAGTCAGAATCTGTGTGTTCCTTTCCAGCCTAATAGCAGATAATGAGGGCAGAGTAATATTGAATCACCTAATATTTACAGCAGGAATGCCTCTGACCAAGGCCCAGTGATTGATGAGCGGGCTGTGCCCCAATCATCCAGTTTTACGAAATCACCGAGAGCCAGTGAGTCGGGTTGCAACGTTGTGTGTTTTCTCAAACAACCGCAGACGGCAGCAGATAGAAGGAACAGAGGAGAGGAAGAGGGAGCGCCAGGTAGAGGCAGGAACACTGTCGGTTCATGTTTTAGCTGTTTTGGCTGATCCACTTCCGGTTAACGTACAAAGAGTACAGCATTGCAGTACACTCTAAAAAATTATGTTTGGGCTCGGTTTGTATCAGTGTTTTTGAGTTCTGACAACTTCTAATGAAATTATGTTCAACCAACAAACTACATTTAGTTAAGGGAAATAACTTTGCCTTTACAATCAAAGGTATTTTTAATTTTACAGTCTGAACCATCTGAAATTGTCCTGGCATGTTAAGATAGGGGCTGCACGGTGGCTTGGTTGTTAGCACCGTCGCTTCACAGCTAGAAGATCCCCGGTTCGCATCCTGGTTAGGACACCTGGGATCTTTCTGTGTGGAGTTTGCATGTTCTCCCTGTGCAGTGTGAGTTTTCACAGGTTCTCCAGCTTCCTCCCACAGTCCAAAAACATGCAGAGGTTAATTGATGATTAGCCCTGTAGGGCTAATCATCCTGTGTAGCCCTGTGATAGACTGGTGACCTGTCCAGGGTGTCCCCTGCCTTCGCCCGAGTCGGCTGGGATAGACTCCAGCCCCCCCATGACCCTACAGAGGATTAAGCGGTGTATATATGGTGGATGGATGGATGTTAAGATAGAGGAGGGGACTTAGAATATTGAACTCAAGGTAAAGAAAATTATCTTATCAAGTCAATTTCATGAAGTTATCTTAACTCAAATTTAGTTGGAAATCAACTAATGCAGAAATTTGAGTTTAAATCACACACAGTTTTGAGTTGGTGCAACTACCACACTTATTATGTCAATGCAACCCATCAAAATAAACTTTGCAACTTAAAAGTTCCATCTAAATTAGCATATTCAATATTTTTTTTGTCTTTCCATGCAACCATGCATTTCAATAAGTGGTGGGAATAGGTCCTTTGAATTACTTTTTACAGTGGTGTGTGATCGCGAATCAAAAAGTCAGAGTCGGTGTCCTAAAATATATGATCATGATCAAGAGAAGATCAAACTGTGTGAGTGAAAACCATACTATTGAAAGTGCAGGACTTTAGCTGGCTCAAAGAGAGGAATGTGATTTCTCGGGGCTCTTTTGTAATTTCAGTGAAAAGCCACATAAAACAGATGGAAACAAATGAAAACCACCCACCAGGGAAAAGGGCAAAGCTATCTGGCAGTTAAAAATTAAACCCAACTGAAACACTCAACTCGTACAAAGAGAGCCAGAGAAAAGAGGCAGGTTTTGGTTGAAGAGAGGAAACGTCGGCTCGACCTTGAGTCGCCCCTTTGATTTCTTTATCAGGTCGCTGGCAGATAAGAAGGGAAGTGTTCCCAACAGCTGTGTGCTGGTGTGAGAGGGAGGTTTCTGTTTTATCAGTGGATAAAGGTGCCATGAATCACTTAGAGCTGTCAGTGATTTCCGCTTTTAGGCCTACATTTGCTTAATCCTCTCCTTAGGATTCTTTTTAAACCTCATGGATCAATAAGTAACACCTCACTGAGGGTTTGCAGAGACTAATCACTGATCAGATCATCAGGGTGGTACTCTGACATCATAGATTACATTTAGGATTTGTTGTTTCAGCAGGTGGTGCTCGATTCAGTCACACTGACTACACCACTGTAATATCTAATTCCTCCTCTGTCTATTCCTAGTAATTGCATAAACTCTCAAACTGAGTCCTAGATTTTGCTCTCTAGGCACGGAGTTTACAACAGCACATTTTATTAGCTGTCTGTTGGCTAAATCAATAATGCTGCTTGTAGCAAAACTCAATTTTTCATCCATGTTAATGGCGTGAGTCTAGCACTGGTACCCTCAGTAGATCATTTAGTCCATCACTTTTGGTCCAGGCTTTATTTTCTCTATCAAAAGGACTGCCCTTAAACTTTGCGCAATACCTCAACATCTATTCCATTGGCTGGTACAAATTGGGTGCATGTATTGTAATAATTTGATGATCCCCTAACCCTTCTTCTCGACCCATCACCAGCTCAGAATGTTCACATGTCTGATGATCTGGTGCATGACCAAATACCTGCAAAGCTCAGGTATCAAATTTCCCCTCAGCATCAGCTATTCTAAACATCAGCATGGGAGCATTGACACTGTGACTTTAGGCACCGCTGCAGATGTTAATATTTACCTCAAAGTAATGCTGTGTGTCAAAACACTTCCATGCATAATGCAGCCTATACCAACACTGTCTGATGACATTGCACAGCCTAGTTTATTCACTCCAAAGCAGTTAATGGAAACCAGCCTAATTCTGATATTCTTTTCTTTCATTTTATTTTTGTGCAACATTTCAAATGTTTGCTTCATATTCACTCGACAATTACATGGAAACACAACTACGTGGTTATTTGTCTGGGTGTAGCCTGTAGCCTTGATTTTATTTCAAAGGTGTTTTGAGACAGATCATGATGGGTGCCCTCCATCCTCAACCAGGGTTGGACACTGTCTGGGGTTGTTGAACTGATGTTGTATTCAGAAATGGAAATATATTCAGTGATGCTGTGCGTTTTTTTTTTTTTTTTCTTCTATCACATTTTTACTCAATGTGGGCTCTTTTTAATGACAATCATAATCTAACCTTTATTGATCCCCTTGGGGAAATTCCTTCTCTGCATTTGACCCATCCTAAGTTAACCTTAACTATACATACGAGGAGCAGTGGACTCAAGGGTCCACAGTGGTGGTGACTGGGACAAGCGGTCGCTCTCACTTTCCCACCTCAACCTTTTGCCAGTCCGGGGTCTCGAACCGGCGACCCACCAGTTACAAGTTCGCTTCACAAACCACTAGACCACCACTGCCCCACTACAATATAAAGTCCTGACCGTCGATGGGAACAGCACAACCATGACTAGAAGGAGAGAGAACTCGGAAATGTCTTTTAAGCAGGATAACACAGGTATAATGCCATCAAAAACAATAAACGCAAAAGTTGAATTCCTCTGATTTTAAGTTAAAAAATGGTGAATCCCCGTGTACAATACTTCCCCATGTGGCTTTAGGTAAATGGTACTTGTCTCCTGTCTGCTCTGTGTGAACACAGCCTGCAGTTCAACCCAATGCAGCTGAAAAGTCTCCCAATTTTTGTTAGATCATGTTTGCAGCTAAGTTTCTAGGTTACACCAAGGAGTTTCACAGTATATACACTATATACATCAATGGTGCAATCAAAGTTCAAAGTTTAACATTACACTTCAATAGCACCAGTGGAGCTGTGATAGGACTTGTGACGATTCCTGTCCATGATAACACACAGAGGAACGGGTTTTTGCGGTTCCATAAATATGTGTGTTGGGGTGTGGGAGAGTGTAGGGAGTGTGTGGTGAGAGTCTGGAACCACGTGATAGTTCATGCTCACAATGTGATGAAGTGTATTCCGACGTCGGAACTTAGCGATGTGACACCCGCGGTCTAGATTATAATGTTTTTGTTGTGTGTGCTTTATACTGGATTTCTGCAAACACATTAGTGGAAGGAAACAGCGCTCTGGGACACGTTGGATGCGTCATATGAAAGAGCAACTCCTTGGGTTTTATATGCAAAAATAAATATTGCTCTATTTTATTTGGTTGCAATTCTACCGGCATTGAAAAATAGATATGCAAATGGGATCGTGGGCACTCCCGTCAGTAAAAAAAAAGGCTACGCTGAAATTTTGTTACTTTTAACAGGTGAGTAGTTCGAGGACAGTGAAAAAAAAGAACAAAATCCAACAAATTTGTAAAAAAAAAAACAGGAGAAAGAAAAGGAAATGAAAGCACATGTGAAGGTCACTGGCATGTGATGGATATGTGTGGCCAACCAGATGGATGACATGTCTTTGTAAGTGCTGAGAAACATCTTGTCACTCTTCCAGTAATTGCTCCAATCACCCTGAACAAATCTTTTCACTCTCTCTGCTCAGACAGTCCAGGGACGAACAACCTCCATCACTCCTGGACTCACTCTGTCTCTCTTACTTCCTGTCTTTTTCACTTCATTAAGTGTAGCTCTTCCTGCCCTTGTCTCTCCATCTTCTGTTTGTCTTCCCTTCCTCTCATTTTCCTTATTTAAATCTCTCAGTAATATAATAGTAAATGTAAAAAGGGACCTTATTATATTAAAGGCTGAATAGTGTTACGTTAGCATTCATAGTTGCAAGTTTATCTGGCTTTATCCTACACTTCCTGACTCACTCTCTCTTGTTCTATATCTGCTTAATGTGACTCATAGTCTCACCCACTCATCTGCTTCCTCAAGTGCTATAATAATAACAGCTCATTGACTGTCGCTCTCTATCTGAGCCCCGTTTCTCTCACTCCTCATCAAGTGTTACACCGATAAACCTCCATTGACTCTTGCAGTCTCTCTCTTGGTCTGAAGTGACTGTGCTGGCACTGCAAAGCCCCATTGACTTGTCCATTAGCTTCCTCGCTTTGTTTCGATCATCGCTTTCTTTTAATTTCTCCTTTTTTCCTCATCAGTAGCACTTAAAAGCCACACACTTGGACTTACTGACTAAAACAAGCATTAAGCTCCGTGTGCCCACTCACAGGCACACAATGCATATACGCACTCTCCTCTCATTTCACTTTCTCCCTGTAGATACTGTGCAAGAATGTTCAGGCACAGAAGCATATTGCTGCAAAGAAATCACTAAAGCTGCACTAATTCATATTTTATATAAAAGGAGTCTGCAGTTCCCATCAGCTCATTGGTTTTGTTTTCAACTTCACAGCTTTTATTCACTCTCATCGCCCTTAACAGTCTTGTTTCCAGCTGCGGCAGGAAGCTGTGATAAACCTACTGTACTCTACCTGTTCAGTGTAGCGGGAAATATTGCTCTGCCTTCCCTTTTGTTCTTGACTAAATAGATGTCTGTGAGTAGCATCAATGGCCAAGTTGTGGTTCCTCAGCTTACTTTACCTTGTTAATATGTCCATAGGCTGTTTTTCATATGCTGGAAAACATATGATGAGTAAAATAAGCAGCCAGTATACAATGACTGAGCATTTCTACCTTGAAGCTGCAGTGTTCTGATGACAGTCTCAAAAGCACAGATTTAGACTTTTAGAGTTTCACATGCAACAAACCTAAGGAACTAATCCTGCAGGGTGGGTCATTATTCTTCCTTCTAGAGTAGTTTTACAGTGTTTGAAGGCAGTGAGCTGGTGTGCTGAGCTGCAGCGACTCCATTGATCTGCACATCCTAAAGGAAGCAACAGTGTAGAGTTACATCTAAGCCATCTTCAAGATAGGAAGGGGATATTTTCATGGGGAAAAAAATCTAAATATGTAAGATTGGTGCACAGAAGCGAGTTTTCAGGAGTTAATTCAATAACCAGAGGGCGACTTCAAATTCAGTAGGAGGCCAGAAATATAACAACACATTCTAAATCTTGTCTCCTAGATGTGTTAGATACATAGTTAGTTACTTAATTACATATTTGCCATATCAACTTAAAAAATGTGAGCAACAAGTGCTGAGTGGCCAGTGGTAAAATATATCCACTCATGCAGGTTTTAAAAGACAAAGAAGCAGATGCTTAACAATCAGACATGGTTGTGAGTTTTAAAAGTCAAAAAGAGGAACTGGATTTTGAAGGAACTTTGTGTGTTTTCATTCCACGGGGGTAATATTGTCTGCTTCATTTTGCTGTTATTTCTAATTCTATGCCAATATCAGATTTTTTCCCAAGGAAACGTCTCATTATGTTTGGTGTGAAAGTGTGTGGAATTCTTGGCATTTGAGGTTTGCTTTGGTAAAGAACTTGGTAGGAAGTGTTGCTCCGTCTCCCGGCAAAACAGACATTGTCTGTTTTCTCTGGCCAAGTTGCGGCCCCTCAGTTTCCTTTTAAGTAATGTGCCCATAAAAATTGACATTTGGTATTGTCTGCTCTGTGCTCAGCAACACTAAAGTTGAGTTTTTCTGTAGTAGATGTACAACAACACTTTTGACGGAAGGGCACATCACACCTAAAGTCAGATGGAGTGAAGGACACAGAGAGCAAAAATATTGGAGAAAAGGAGCAGGAGGGAGAAAAAAGTTACGCAATGTGGTATTTTTGGGATTGCAGGAAAAAAAATCACCTCACTTGAGTGTTAATACGATGCTGGAAGCCTGTTAGAGAACCGTGTGTGTGCAGTATCTAACTCTCTTACTTGATTGGTAGACCAGCAGTGTGTGTGTGTGTGTGTGTGTGTGTCAGAAGGAACAGCTGAAAACTTTATGCAGCTCCTCACATCACCCTCTGACTGCTGAATCATATCTCCCCTCTCCATATTCTCCTCCTGTGCTGCATTAATTTGCTCCTTACCTTGACAAACCTTCTCCCTCTGTGTTACCTGACTTTTTTCCCCACTCTGGTCTTCAGAAGCTGAAGTGAGACATTTTACTCATCTTTACCAGCTGCTTTGAAATTTCCTCATGATTTAGCGGTGTTATTTCTTCAAACTAGCTCTGGTATTAAAGGGTAACTCTTTTTTCATTACAACTTGGGTCTAATTTTCATAGTTTGAGCCATTATCCCTGTTAGTAATAATTACACTGCACTTATCTAGTTAACTGCTGAGACCTGGGAATGCAGTAATGTTGCTGAAAAGAAGCCTAAAGCCACATCACTGTGTCCCCTAATCACAGCTATTACTTTTGTGGGTGCAATATTATCATGAAGAAATACCTAAAAGATTGAGTCTACCTCAACATACTTTTACCTACTTAATTACTTACTCCTGTTGCATCTCTGCACACACACCAGAACAGCCTTGTCTCCAACTGATGCTCCTATTCAACTAAACTGCATTCTCAATTATGTTTTGAGTTTATTTTCCCCAGGATTTCCTTTGTTTGTTCATATCACAAATACATTTCTAATGAACATGTCTTTGCCATTTATGTTTTGGCTTTTCAGACAACCAATCATATATTAGATGAGGTGAGTCTTGTCACCCTGAAAACCTTTAAACATGTAATGAGTCAAAAGACAGTATTTTAATTCATGCCACAATATTTTCCAAATGTAACTAAGTTGTTTTGGTGCCTAAAATATATATATATATATAATGGTCCCACATGGGATGCAAACACCAGTGTCTTTGGTAAAAATCCTGCTCAGGATCTATGCATATATACACCGATCAGGCATAACATTATTACCACCTGCCTAATATTGTGTTGGTCCCCCTTATGTCGTCCATTGCACATGGACCAGAGGACCTCTCAGGGTGTCCTATGGGGTCTGGCACCAGGACGTTGGCAGTGGATCCTTTGGGTACTCTGGCTTGTGCAGTGGGGCCTCTGTGTCATTTGGAGCTTTAACTATACCAAAAGGCAAGTGAAAGCAAAACTTAAGTCTAAAAATAATTGTCCCACATGGGATACAAACTCTGGTCTTGTTGCTCATCCAGAGGACTGTATTGGGGATGGGATTTTACAAGTCCTGCAGGACCCAATGCAAAGCTTGCGGGAGCCGGCAATCACAAAATGAAAACATTTTTTTTTTTAAATGCAAGTCTTGAGGTTGGAAATTAGGTTGGAAAGAAGAATAAAGTGGGTTTACAGTACAAAAGGCAAGTCGGATGTGGGTAAATTTCCCAGTTGTTACCAACAAAGATGGAGAAGTTTTGTTGCAACAAATGTGCAAAGTATCGGTATACACCAATCAGCCAATCAGGAACATGTTGAGGAACATGACAATGGCCCAAGATGTTGATTTGACCTCCAAACTTCCTAGACCCTATTCTGATCAAGCATCAACAGGATGCAGTGGAACAAGTTGGATTGACAGAGGCCCCACTGCACAAGCCAGAGTACCCAAAGGATCCACTGCCAGACCCCATAGGACACCCAGAGTCAAAGTAACTCCTCTTCAAAGATAAAGCACATATTTAACAAGATACTATCCAGAATTGAATGTAATGTGTACTGATTTAGAATAACTGTAATTCTTATGAATGTAGTTGTAATTTTGCTACATTATTGGGCTACCAACAGCGATGCATATCTTTATTGGCACAATACAGTAAAATAAGGTGTTGTCCATGCGAGATGGAAGAAGACAAAAAAATCAATGGAACTCTTCATGGTGTGGGTGTGAATGTTTGCAGGTGTGGGTGGGAGTGGAAATGCAGATTGCAGGAGTAGGTGGTGAAGGTCAGAAATCCAGAAGGAGTGGGATTAGGAAAACAGTCCCACTCCTAATTACATGGTCTTTCTGGCTCCTTCAAACTGGAAGCCTTTCACACTACGTCACAGTCTTACATTTTGCAGAGAAAATGCATTTCTTGAAGATGCAAATGAGAATGCAGTTTAGTTCGAACGTACTTTTTGGGAGACAGGGTTAAGCTAAAACTGTGCCATAACTCCAGTAGGGACTTTCAGGTAATATGATTCACCATCATTTCATTGTTTGCCTTGACCATTGTGTACTAAACAATACAAATGCAGCATTTGTTTAGTCGAATTTCACCAGGAATGCGTGCTTGCACTTTGAGAAACACAGCTTAGCCAGATGACTTTGTGTTGCATTGTGGCGAAAGTTGAGCCATATTTTTTGCCAGACCACCCTGTGTTACTTTGCCACATCCTCCTCCAGCGGAGCTCTGACGACAGAGTGGTCCCAGGCAAATGAATTTAGAAGCTGTGCCTTTCATGTAGCGTGTTGTTTGTCTGAGCATGTCACTCCCCACTCAGGTCAGAGGTCGGGAGCTGGATGCCAAATATCGCTGCTGCACGTATTCTACATCCACATTTAATCTATTCAACATGAGTTGGCCCATGGAACTGATGGGAATGGTTGACAAAAGCACAAAAATAAGATCCAAGCTGTAATAAATCTGAAATCTCCTTTAATTTGGTGGTATCTAATTATTGCAAGGCGCTCTGAGGAAGCCTGATAAACACTTGAAATGCAAAAATGTACATTTAAGAATGAAGACGGCCAAAAGAGGAGGGGGGGGAAAAAAGAGCAAACAGAGACACATCCGTCACTGCAGGGCTGAAACGCAGGACTTTCTCATGCTGAGTTATTCACCCAGAGTGGACATTATTTGAGCTGGCACACACTGGTTTGGCCGGGATAAACAGCAAAACACAGAGCGGTGTCCAAGCACCATAATCAGAATCATATACAAGTTGGCCAACCTGTTATTATAAAATACTCAGAGCCGAGCGTCCAGGGTGAAGCCAGAGAACGAGAAAAATCACTTAAAGCTTTGTCTCCTGCTCTGACAGATTTGCTGAAGAGCAGAAGTGGACTGTCTGTCATTTAAAAGCATTTGCAAGTGTATTTCTGTTCATGTCAAACCTAAACCCTGCTCGCGACCTTTGACCTTAAGAATTGGAGCAGAGCTTTGGGAAGATGGATGAGTTGTGGTGGCACTTTGAAAACGTCTATTTCAATCGTTTTTAACTTTTTAACTGATCCGTCAAAGCTGGCCTCGCGGGTTTATTCCTCCGGTGGGAATTACAGAATCAATTCACCACTCCAGCGCAACGCAGAGCTGAATCTCTAAATTATTTCCATCATTTAATTCTGGCGACCAGACTGATGATTTTCCTGTCAAAGAACATATTCCAATCCGAGCACAACACACACTTACAGTATGCTCACATTAGCACACACACACTCTCTCTCCTCATGCATACAGTAATGACTTTTATGGCTGAGTGATTTATGCATTTAAAATGTGGCCACGTTGTCCTTTAACTGTCCACAATGAGATAACAGAAGCACATCAGTCTCCTGACAGACGGAGGAATGCAGAAAGGTCATCCGCCTCATCCCCTCCCAGTCAATTGTAATTACTTTGCTTAGAGAGCAAGAAAAAAAAACATATTTTTGTTTGAATGTGATAGAAATGTAAATGGCTGGTGCAGCAAGGCATCGAAATTAGTCCTTAATTTGTTTTTGCTTCATTACCATCAACACACACACACACCTCCAACTTCCAGCTACATTAGAACTAAGTTGTGTAACCGGTGAACCGCAGTATGGGCTATAATCGCTGTTGGACATGCCGTAGGATGAATGACATATATGATGTCTTTTTTTCTGCATGAGAATAAGCTGCCATGATAATGAATTCTGCGCTGATCCAAAAGCATCCAATTGCGACTAATCCACTTCCTCTCTCCTCATTCATCACTTGGAAAGCCCGCCACAGCTGCCCCCGTCTGGGCCAAGGAAGGAAAAATCAACATGTACAGGCGGGATATTGTGTTTTTATTGTGATTTAGTCGTTAAAATATAACCTCTGGTGAGGCTTTGTCAGCCCAAACATCAGTTTTTGCTGGTTGGTTTAAAATATTGTACTTTAAAAAGAAATCCCTGGGGGCGCCCCGATAGCCTAATGGTTATGTCGCATGACCCAAGTGCAGAGGCGTAGCGGCTGTCCCGGGTTCAATTCTGATCTCAGGCGTTTATCGCATGTCCTTCCCCACTCTTCTCCCGTTTCCGACTCTATCCACTGT
>OMNN01035502.1:0-39404 GCA_900302755.1 Chromis chromis | reverse complement strand
CCACTCCAGCCACACACACAAGGTAGGCGCCGGATGCCACAGGCACACTCAAATGCACTGTCAAGACAACCTTGTCTCACACACGGGTTTACTCTCTTTCCATCTCATATTTTCTGTCTCTCTTCAGAGTCCTTCTCTGTCAAGTGTCTAATTGCTTTATCTCTATTTGTTCACTGACTCCTTCCTCTCTGTTGCTTTCTTCAGACCAGCTGTATAACAGGTTACATAAAAACATTAAATTACCATTTGTAATCCATAGATCCTCAGTAAATGACAACAGCCATACCGCTGCTCTGCGGTCCAAACATCTGACGTTTACCTATTATTAGAGGAAATGACTGTCAGAGAAACATGGACGTGATTCAAAGTGGGGTTATCCAAATTTGAGTTCTTACTACCTATCGGCTTGCTAGCAGTTAAGGGGATTGTCCAGCATTTTTGTAAATGTGTTTATTTACTTTCCTAATGAGAAGATTGATGCCACAGCATGGTGGTTTTGCACAGATTTAACTAACTAGGTACAACCTCTTAACAAGCTTTTTTCTATTTTTCTATAGAGCAAGCAAACTATTTCCCTTTTTCCAATCTCTATGCTGAGCTAAGCTAGTTATCTCCTAGCTCTAGCTTCATATTAAGTATAGGATATCAATTATTAATAGTCAAAAAGACCAGTAACAGATATTTAGAAAAGATACACATTTACAGAAAAAATCAAAATCTAGGTGTTAAAATTTAGAATAACACAAGCTTAACTAAAATGTATTTGTTGATTTATGTTTTACATATGTTTAATTAAAAGATAATTTTTCAAAATCCATCTTTCATTGTTGATAGGCTATTAATTGGGATGTATAACCAATCAGAGAGTTCTATGTATTGGATATTAATTCAGACTACAGAGATAGAGAGAGGCAGCTGCATCAGCCTCAAAGTAGTTAATTTTTAAATATCTTTATTCTGTCTAGAATCTGTTAAAAATAATGATACTAAAAAACTGAAAAATGCAGAATATCAGATCTAATAATCAGCTGTGTCGATAATCGGTTGACCCTGAAAGTAGAATTGCCAGCTATATCTTTTTTTTAGTGTTTTTTGTTTGTTTGTTTTGTTGATAGACTCAGGTGTTTGTCAGTCCAGATGTCAGTCTGCAAGGATCATAGCTCTTTACCACAAAAGCATTAAGTCAGCAAAATTAACATAATTTCTGCTGTATCATTAGTAACTCTTTTTCTCTTCTCTCTCCATCCCTCTTCAGAATGGAGCCAAGTTCAATGTGAAGGGCTTCCACAACCCGCCACTGGTCAACAACGCTGTTCTGGCTAACCGCGGACACACACATGCTCACACGCACACACAGTATCACCGCAACACTTGGCGACGCAGGAAGAGGGAAAGCCTGCCGGTTAGCCTCAGCAGATAGAAACCACTCCTCTTCCCCTAACCTTCCCTCCTCCTCCTCTCTGGCTGCAAACCCTGGCTCTTCGTTCGTCTTGAAGGAGGATGGACAGGCAAACAGAGAACTAGAGACCAGCAGTTTTCACTCTGGGGCTGCCTCATCATGGAGCAGCTCTCAGCTCTGCATCTTCCTCCTCTGACCCGTACCTTTCCATTTCTGCATGACTTTTATTCACAGTTTTTTTTTTTTTTTTTTTTTTGGTTCAGTATTATGTTACACTCAGTATTGTGTTTTCCTCATCGGTGTTTCAGTTCTTTTGCCGTTTTTGTTCATTTTTGTTGGACTTGGCGGTGATGGCATTGCCAAGTTCACTTGACCTCGTCTTGACCCTCGCAGCCAAGCTGCCTGTGGGTCAACTTTACTTTTTTTTTTTTTTTTACAGTTCATACACTTAAGAACAAACAGTTTTCATTTGTGCAATAATGTTATTTTTCTTTTTGAGACAAAAGTAAAAGCTTATTTAATTTTGTGTGAGTAAATGTAAAGGCATTTTATACTGTTATTTTATTTTTGTAGAGTTTTAAATTTTGTTTACGAAACCTTTCCCGTGGCAGCATCTCTGGAGTGTGTATGTGCTCATCAGTTTGTGGTTCTGTATGAGTGTGTGCATGAGTGAGTGTCTGTCATCAGGTTGAGATGGACCCCAGTTCAAAGGCCCCCCCTCCTCTTCCTATCTCCCCTTTTAAATATGGTGTTCTGTCTGATTAGGAGAAGCAGTAGCAGAAAGGGATTAGGAGCGCTTGTCTAGTTATTCCTTTCATTTTCTTCTGGTGTCTTGTGAAAGTGGGTGAGGTAAACAATAAATTCCCCATGGAAGTTTTGTTCCTCAATCCAGTGAGTCTAAGACATGCTGGAGGGAAGTGGAGGGATGAAAATTGCCCCCTGGGATATCATGAGAAACGAGGGGAGAGGATTTACTCCTGTTTTTTTTACCTGAAAGAGGCAACAGATAGACTCTAGCAGTGCCACATGGAGATTGTGTGTATGTGTATATCTCTCTGTGTGTGTCCCTTACGGGAATGTGTCGTTGCCATATTTTGTCAGTCAGGGGAAGGCTGGCATTGGCCTGCTACTTTAGTCTTGGCCAGCTTCCACTCCGCTGGAGGTAATTTTAAAAGAAAAGCTTCCAGAGAGCGCAGGACTTTGGCCTGAGTGAGCCTGTTCTGTTCAACATATATGCTTGTGTGTTTAATTTTTGTGCTTGTCTCTTTTTATTACATGTTGTAGGAGTGTTGGGGGCCAAGAAGGCGACGGCTTATCTGACTTGAATTTAAAGATCAAGATTAGGGTAAGAGGGCAGAAAGCCACTGATTCCAGGTCAGAGAACTCCTCGTATGCTAACTTTGTCTAGATGAGGGACGTGGTTGTGGAAATCTGATCCCAGGGCTGAGGTCAGCTCTTGCCCACAGCTGTAAATCAGTGCAGACCGAGATGCTCAGCGATAAGGTTTTCTCCTTTTGTGGTCCTGGACAAAGGAGAAGGAGGGAGGGTTGGGGGTCTTCCTGAACTAAGGAGCCTAGTGAAAGGGAACTATATTTTGATTCCATTCAGGAATCTTGTGTATATTTGATTGCCAGGTACTTCCGCTAATTGTTTGCAATGCCTTTCTTTGTGTTTACTTGGAGTGTGTGTACAACGTTTTTCGCGAGCACACAGTGTCACACAAATACATACACACTCACGGACAGGACTGTCGAAGGCTGTGACTCGCCCAGAACACTACACACGCTGGTGTTATTACTATGCAAGTGGATTATTCTAATTATCGTGTCAACTCTTGTATTTTCCGTTTAGGGTTCTTTTCCATTTTAAACACTGCTTGTTGGACTAGAGTAATGTTACTGACTGTCAGACTCTCAAGCCAACTCATGTGAACTACAACCCCATCCCCTGACCCCATTGTATTTGTATGAAGGCCCTGATATGTTTCAAAGTCTAGTTTTCTACATCTACCAGTCAAATGTAAGGAATGGGGGATGTTAATGTCAGTGGTTGGGTCTGTGTAGTGTGTGACATAGTGAATCGTGTGTGAGAAAGTATTAAGACTCATGACTTGCCACCACAGGTTTTTAATCAGACACCCGACCATCCATGAACAAGTGCGCCCAGAGAGCGACTTGCACTCTGCAGGAGCACTTTACAGGGGGCCAAAGTGTCCACCAACAATTCTTGACTTTTTACTGAGACTTGTTCAGTACTGTTACTCTAATTGTTTTGTTTCTTTTTCTTTAAACCATGGCAACTCTGATCTGTCAGTCAAAACACAGGCAAAACGGATTATGAGCTAATCAACACCTCCAGCCTAAAAATTCCCCGTTGCATTTTATGATTTGACCAACAAAAAATTACTGACACCTCAGACAGAAGTAAGATGGAGAAGCTTTTCAAATGTGTGTCCAGCTATAATATCCCTTTCATTCACTATGGATGAGTGTTTTCCAGATAATTATTTTCCATCCACAGGGATGTGATGAAGTTGGCACATTATATGCTCAGTTACATGCAGTCCTAGCCCAATATCAATTGGATAACCAGGTGGATGTAATTTGCAAGCCTGTGTAACCCTTTCAAACTACAACCCTGACAGCCTGCTTGTAGAGATTAGAACCAGCATTGATTAAAAATTGATGAAATTGGTGATGGAAGGTTGTTGGCTGGGTTAGAGTTGCCTACATCTTTACAGCAAAGACTGCAATGACATGCAGTATCCTTGGAAGTCTGTATGGATTAGAATCTCTGTGCATCTCAGCGGTCCAATGCAGTCAATACTCCATGTTTACTTTCCCTCATTACTTTCTCTCACCTGATGATGATGGAAACGACTGAACGAAAGTCCTGGCTGTGCTCTGCCGCGTTGTCATCACTTCTTCAGACTGATGTTAAAGGAAGCAGGAAAAGGAAACGAGGAGAGTGACTTGGACCGCTGAGATTTTGGTGCACACATTTACATCTAGATGCAATGTAATAATACCCCCATTGCAATACAATGAGGGATTTTAAACTGGTGGCTGCCGTTTAGAGAAAGATGGCAGCCCTTCAGTGTCCTGGCTGATTCATGTGAGCAGTGGCCCTCAAAATGGACACCTAGCTACCAGTGGCCAGAGGAAACCACTGCCCAGCTTCTGTTTTTTTTTTCTTTTTGTTTTTTTTTTTGACATTTTTATGTAAATATATTTTTTTCTATTTTATTTTTTAATAAACATTTTAAAACTGCCAGTCAGGTGTGTTTTTTTCAGTGAATTTGTGATTATATGCGTACTTAAAGTTGCACTAATTAGTTTCTGACTGCTATCAAATTTCTATGGTGAAAATGTTATTGAACTGTTATTTAACAAACATTAACACTCATTTAGGGCAGAGGTGGACAATCTCCAACTTCCAACACACCTGATTCAAATGATCAGCTCATCATCAAGCTCTGCAGAAGCCTGATAACGATCCTGATCATTTGAATCAGGTGTGTTGGAAGAGGGACACATCTAAAACATGCTGGATTGTGGCACTCGAGGACCACAGATTGAGACCCCTGAGTTAGGGTGAGGGTAAAGGGGAAAGAGAACAGGATAGCAGATTGAAATCAGACAAACGATGAATAAGAGAACAGTAAGTCCTGGTGAGATTTGTTCAGGCCAGTAGCTGCAGATCCAAAACTGTACTAAATTACAATTCTTTCTTCTTCTTCAGCAGCACTCATGTAAATCTAAATGTATTTTTTAAGATTTATTTTTGGCCTTTATTAGATAGGACAGTGGATAGAGTCGGAAACAGGAGAGAGTGGGGAAGGACATGCGGTAAACGCCCGAGGTCGGAATCGAACCTGGGACAGACGCTACGCCTTAACACTCGGGTCACACGATATAACCGTTAGGCCATCGGGGTGCCCAAATCTAAATGTATTTTTAACATGACTCGACAAGGTTCATCAGGCTCTTCAGTGAGGCTAGTATTACACTCTGCTGCTGTCAGAACAATGCCTTAGTCTATTCACTGGCTTTCAGTCTGTCCCAGACGACGTCACTGTACCAGGCTGCTAGGAAGAGAGTGACTGTCTTTTTTTTTTTTTTTAACTCAATTCGAGGCAACTTCTTCATAACTTTAAGATGTGCTTATACTACAAGAGCTGAAAATGTGCTTGTCCAATATTATTATTTCTTTTTGTTGTTTGTTTTGTATGCAAAAATATGGTAAATGGTCTGCACTTATATAGTGCCTTTTTGTACCTTAGCGGTACCCAAGGCGCTTTACAATGTGTTTCGCACTCACCCATTCACACACCAATGGCGACAGAGGTGCCATGCAAGGCGCTAATCTGCCATTGGGAGCAACTTCGGGATCAGTGTCTTGCCCAAGGACACTTCGGCATGTGGGGGGGGACCGGGGATCGAACCTCCAACCTTGCCATCAGTGGACAACCCACTCTACCACCTGAGCCACAGCCTCCCTAAAATACATTGATGAAAAAGGAGAACGTAATGGGAATAAAATCAGCTACCATTGTTTTAGATTGTTCAACATGGAAAAGAAGGAAGTATACTCAAACCCTTGTTCATTGTATAGATGGGTTAGGGTAGGGCAGTGAAACATTCAAATGTTATGCAGAACAAGAGGGAAAAAAGAATTTAAAAAAAGAGAAAAATAGACACACACATTACCATCATCATTTGGGTCTCACAGACCAGTGACTAACTGTTAAGGCTACATGGTTTTAGTCAGCAAAATCTCAGGTGCATGGGTGGAAGTCTTGCAGGTTTCCCTCGTCATTCAAGAAAGGGTTGCTAAACCTTAGAATGTACATTTTCCTCGATAACAAATATATATTGGAGTCTTTCAAGGTGAAGTACATTGGCCAGCTCGTTGATCTTCATATGGAACCTTCTATCTTCTAATTATGCAAAATCCATCTGGCCAAAAAGGAAAGAAAAGAGACATGGCTACTTCCTCATACTGTTTAAACAGGACGGAGGAGAAATTTAGCTGAATATAGCAATGCTTTGTAGAGATCAAAAGTTAGTCAGTTCCCATTTACTGTTTACTTTTCTCAGACTGGGGACGCCCACGGGAAAATGGTGGAGAGTCTGGATTGTGTGTCATAGGTCCTACGCAAAGCTTTGAACTGAATTTACCTTCTGAATCCCAAGCAGTTTTTGGGTGTCATTTATTTACTCACTGTGGGCTTCATTTCTACTGTATAATAAAGTCTATGGAAACAAATATAACAAGAAGTAGAGAGAAGTCACAAATTCACAAAGTTAGAATGCCATAAATCATAAAAACTGAAAAAAATTGTGATTTATTTGATTATTTATTCTACAATAATCAAACAAACCTGGAATAAACATCTACAACATGTTTCCAATTGTCCACTGTGTGTTCTAGTCGTGGAAATAAGTGGCTCTGCATGCCATAGATTGGCTATTTTAATAGGCCTGTTCACATATTAGCAACTTCTACAGGCTAGGTGTTTTTCTACACTGCTATTTACAGTAACTCTACAAAGTCATTTTTACCATGTATCTTATCGTGTATCTTTCAACAGCTTGCTGTCAACTTCCTCCCCTGTGTACAGTTTTTCTCTCATTCTCTGAATTTTTGTCTCATGACTTCTGGTCACAGCTGAGGGAATAATGGCTTCTCAGTTGCACTGAGGAGTGGAGATCTTTTTCCTTTTTTATACAAGATCTGATTAGTGCAAACAGTTCATTTGGGTAATTTGATTTGAATGAGACAACGACGACGACGACGACGACGACGACGACAGTGACGACGACAGTTTTTCCATTTTATTGGAGAGAGACAGAGTGAAAGTGGGGGAGACAGGAGAGTGACATGCAGCAAATGGTCTTGAGCAGGACTTGAACTCATGACTGCTGCTAAGGGACTGAGCCCATGTGGTATTGCCTTAACTCAGTGAGCTAAACGGCGGCCCAGACAGAGTGTCTGACATTATTCAAATGTTAATAACTGTCAGGAGTTTCCTGCCATAGTTTCTTCTGCACAGTCCTCTGTAGTTCCTCTTCCCAAACAACTGTCAGTTTGTTGGTAGATATGCCTTGATGATCCTATAGAATATCATAATACGAGGTAACAGAACCCTTTATGCCAGGATGATCTTAAGGATGTCATCTAAGGTTTCATGTCTATGGCTATATTGGGGTATGTTCGACCACAAGTATAATAGTTCCTTATTTGAAGGCATCTGTTAAAATGTCTTGAAGCTGCATTATATTTTTGTTGTAGTTGTTGAAAGAAGATCAGATAGCTGATCTTTTATTGGTGCTATATTCTTGCCTTTCCAAGAAGTTAAGACTAGCTCAGTTAAAGTGAGTGGAAAAACATGGTTATGGCATATTGGACTGTCTGTCTATACAGAAGTAAAACAGGGTTATGGCTGATTTTGAACTCCATATGCTTGGTTGCCATATGTTTGACGTCTTTTGTGTGCGCGTGAGTAAGCAAGTCATTGCCAATAGCTTGGCAGACATCACGGTATATATCTTCTCCCAAAGTGGCTGCTCTGACTGGCCCTTTAACGCAGCTGTAAATCAGACTGCTGGAGGTCTGACTGTGGGGTTGTTGAGAGCTCCACCAGCCTCAATACACCAACATCGCCACCAACCCCACAGCAGCACAGGCAACATAGCTCACATCTGCCAGGAGGTCTTAACGCCCCCTCTGCTGGCTCCCTTCGTCCTCCTAATTATTCTTTATGAGTCCACTGGTCTCTGCTGTTCATCAGCCTCACACACAGACACCCTCCAGCACAAAGGATCTCTTGAAATGGGTGGGCCGAGTGCCAAAGAGGTGGTAATTGAGAATGGATTTATATGACCAGGGTTATCTCAGTATGATGCCTCAACATGTGTTTATTTACAGAATGAGTCGATTTGAATCTGATATGGTTTTAGAGTTTTCTTCATATCACCAGATTTTGATAGCTAACATGTTATTTTTTCTCTCTTGTCTCCTCTCTCTGTCTCTCGCTCCACCCTTTGCCTTGATGGCTTCTTGATCCGATCTTCAGCACGGCCAAATATAATGTCCTCACCTTCCTTCCTCGATTCCTCTACTCACAGTTCAGGAGGGCAGCCAACGCCTTCTTTCTCTTCATTGCACTCTTGCAGGTAAGATGTGGTGTTTTGTCATTTCTGTGCTTCTGTGACATACATTTAAATACAAAGCTATTATTTTGTCTTTACTAATGTGTGATTAGACCCGTTTTATTTATTTATTTTTTACTGTTTTCCATGACCTAGACCTCCCCTTTCCGCGGTCATGTCTGTAACTTCATATCCACATAAAAACTGACACTCACACAAACACATTCAGACACAATACTATATATATCCTGATAATGAATAATACATGCAATACTCCCTACTTTAAAAGGAAACTGCATTTACCGACAGGCTCAACACACTAAAACTACATATTGCATGCCTTGGAAATGCATGAGATATACTTTGCTGTGCCATGGATTACTGTAATTTAGCACCCCTACCACTACACTGCAGTACAGAAACTGCATTGTGCTTGAACTGAGAAATAACCTTCTCCTGGGCAGGAGGTTTTAGTGTTCATCTGATTATGAGCTCTGGTCATGTTTTGTTTTCAGCCCAACAACAGCCACATTTCTCATTATTACTGGCACTGTTTTGATTTAGCAGAACAAAGGATTTCTAGCTTTAAGGAATTTTGGAGTGGTTTGCTTGTATAGGTCAATATTAATCCCCTTTAAGAACACTTAAAGCCTCAACTGCCAATTGTTACTACAAGATTCAAAGAACCTTAAATCCATATCTCAAGCATTCAAAGCTTACCAGGAAAGATTAAGTAATGGAGAAAAGGAAGGCTCTATAACACTCAGTTTCTGTCTTTACCTCTGCTCGTGCTGACAGGCTATCCCATGTTAATGAGAGCTCTGAGAACGGGAAAGGGCTTTATCCAGTGACCTTGAAGTAGCTGCTTTGAAAAGCAGCCAGTGTGAATCTTCATTACCTGCCCTGTCGATGTTGCGACCTTGAATAAAACATCTATGCAGATGAGAAAGACGAGAGATCTATTTCATTCAAGTTTCCTTTGAGCAGTACAGCAGTGACTGCCTCCTGTGGCCCTGGCTTGGCTTTAATTATGCTGGCATTTGACGTTAATTTTTGAAAGCCCTAAAGTAGCCAAATAATTAAACATTCAGTGGTAACGAGAGCATTCTAATCATACCAAGACAGTTGTTTGTGCTGGTTGTACCTCCGAGTTTGCATTTAGTTTTGAGTGAAATGCTGTTCACAAAATTTGAAATGGTGGTGAAAACTCACAAGTCTGGAGCCAGGCCTTTGGCACTATCAATGACACCAGCAACTGTTTGTCTATTTTTTGTCTGACATGCACACCATTCTGAATCTCAAGAACTCTCAAACTTGCAAACGAGTTGAAAAGATTTCAGATTAAAGTTTAATTTATTTGAAAACCGTGTGTAGAAGCAACATTGTCAAGTGCTAGCGAATGTATTTGGCAACTTGAGTAAATTGTGGCACAGCCTTGTTGCGAAATACTGTCTCTGCCTCATTTTAAGCTATTAAAGCACCCAGAAGCTTATTTTCAGATAGAAAATTGACCAGATTTTACTGAACTGAACTCTTGTTGTGTCTCTTTTAGCAAATTCCTGATGTGTCTCCCACTGGTCGCTGGACCACACTGGTGCCGCTGCTCTTCATCCTGGTGGTGGCTGCTGTGAAGGAGATCATTGAGGATCTGGTGAGACAAACCTCAAGTATTAAGATATTAGTTGGTTTGAACCTTTTCTAAGGTCTCTTCTTTTTCTGTGAAAACATCTATGACTTGTTTTAACGTGTTAAATTCACGGGCCTTATTACATCTAAAAGTTCAAACCAGGGTTTTTGTTAGATTACATATGTTTGATCTGGTTATTTTTGCTTTCCATTGTATTTATGAAAACAAACTAAAGAATTGTCATCATCACCGATGTGGGCCACATATCCCTGTTTTGAAAGGTGCTATACAAATAAAAGTTATTATTATTATTATAGGTGACACTGATTGATTTATAGAGGAGTGCCCAGAATACCAACCATTATATAAAAGACATTTTGAATTTTATCCTCTCACACCTCCCTTTCATCAGGTGTTCCAGTTGACTTTGTAAAACATTGTCAGACCATATATCAGTTAAAAAACAAACCTTAACTTAATGTAATTGGTCCAAAAGTCTTACCCTCCAAAAATATTTCACACTAGTAACAAACCGAACCATAGTTCACTTTGATTCAAACCAAGACCACCTCTTTTTATCAGACTAAGGTTGGGCTGGTTGGTCCAGACCAGTGCCCTGGGGATGTTTTTACCACCTGTAATTTGGTTTAGATCAAACTGAAAAGTTGAAAACGTGGACAATGTGTTAGGTGTGAAAGGGGCTTTTATTACTCCAAAGTATTTTCAGATTTTATGGCTTAAAAGGTTCCAGGCTGCTACCTAAGTGATGGTCGCAAGTGCAACCTTTTTTTTTTTTTGAGAGTGTGCGAACATTTCCTCCAGTAGTACGTCTGGACCCCTGCTGTGCCATATATTGTCCAAAAGTGTGTGTCATATGATTCTGTATTAGAAGTATTATTACCTGAGAGTCATTAGCTGACCTAGAAAAACACCATTACTGCATGTATTAATACATGCACATCAGCAAGACCCTGATTAAAAAAATCAGGCAGTCAGCAACTATCAAAAGGCAATCAACATACTTTTGAAGGCCCAATTTGCATTTGGTTTACAGCAACCCTCACATCACAGCTATCAATATTGTGGTCCTCAGTGAATGCAGACAATATGGCCACATGTCGGATAGTGTGGTGAAACGTGTGTATTGGACACAGTTTGTACATTGTGCCTTCAGTATTTGCAAACAATTGTATGCTCGAATTTATCCAAGCATGCCATTAATTAAGTCACTTGTCAGAGTAAATTGAATACATGAAGTAAAAATCAAATTCTCTAAAAAAAGGTATTTTGCAGTAAGATAGGCCAATAGCCTTCATTTGACGTGACATAACTTAACTGGAATAGACGGTCCTCCTGTACAGAGTATGCAGGGCTTTTGTTTCGCCTCTTGCTGTACAGTGTGTCCTCTGAGAGCTGAACTGTTCCCTGTGAAGCAAAGGGAAGGCAGTGATGGTTATGTGACCACAGCAGGATACTCCCCAACATATAGACACTCCATCAGACATAGACATGCATACACACACACACACACTCGGAGGTCACAGCTGTGTCTACTGCACCCGGCGTACTCATTCAGTCAATTAACCTAGATACTGAATGCTCATGTACAAAGACAGTTAGTACTAACAAAACAAAACAACTGTCTTCCCCCGAGCAAGTCTGGACAGATGTATGAAAAAAGGAAGTGCAATTTATTAGGCTGAAATTAAATGCAAAATATGTGTACTGTAGTGTTCACAGGACTCCATTCAAGTCTTTCCGAACTAAGTGAGGGAATGTTGCATTCTACTGTATTGCAGTGACCCTGCAATGCGATCCTCTATGCAGGTCCCAGTGGACAGTTACTCTATACTATTAGCTTCTATCTCGTGCTGAAGGGACCAGCGCAGCACTTTTTCTCCTGGCCTGTTGTGAAAAACATGGGAACAGAGTGGTGATGACTCCGTCTTTATTGCTGAAGGTCACCTGCACACACGTCTGTTCCCTGTACTGTGCTGTCCCTCACAAGTTGACCTGACAGGGCAACATCGACCCCTAACTTCATGAATCATGCACCACGGACACACACTGTACAGCACGTACATTACCTTGTTGCTGGAGGTCTTTGCTACAGGAGACTCAGGCTGCTTGTTCAGTGTAGTTCAACTATCTTAACGTGTTCTATAAACTGAAACGTAATGGTGTTAAATATAGCTACGGTGTGTCTTACAATAGTGGGCGGTGCACTTTTGCTCTCATAATCAAATTGAAAAGAAAACAACAGTTGAAAGAACACAATAAATCTTGTTGCAGTGACCTTCACTATTTCTTACTGTCTCATTAGGTTTATATTCAAGCCATGCAGGATTAGCAGGTTAATCAAGGTAACAATGCAGATGCTGCTTTTATCTTCCACTGCTTTTTATATTTCCCCTCTATGGCTGAAGTCTACAGAGGCCTGATACTGCAGTATTTACGCATAACCTCTGCGCACCACTCGCCTTCTACTGCACTGTGATTACACACATCATCTAAATACAGAACATCTCCTTTTCTCCACGTCCATCGGGAGAGAGGGAGCGAAAGAGGCAGGGACAGCGAACTTGAGAAGGGTGAAAGGCAGGAAAAGTTGTGGAGTAACTGATACAAATACAGTTCAGCTCCTCCTACTTCTCTGAATAGAGGAAGGTCTGCACAGCCAGACCTAATAGTGTGGATGAATGAAATTAGCTGACAGCTCTTGCACAGGGGATGATGAATGAGCTTTGTAAAGGTCTCTACTAGCAAACTTTTTCTGGGCATAGTGCAGCTGGTGAGAGGCTGAAGCCATGTGACACAGCCAGCCTATTCATTAGACACGACTGCATGTTGCAGGAATATTGAATTAAATTTGATTCAACTGGAGCCTGAAATGGAAGGATGGCGAGTGGATGGTGGAGAGGAACAGACCAAATGCATAGGAAACAGATATACTGGAACATAAAATGAGAGAAAGGTGGAAACAGAAGAGCAAGAAAAACCCTTTAGAGCAGATTCATTAGTTTGATAGTTTAAAATCACTCAGGGTCACTCAGAGGAACTTTGTCATGTAGGCTTTGATATGACTGTGCTGATGGCAGCTGTAGCATTACACAGGTTTCGTTTTGGGACTATAAGAAATCATGTTCAAGGAGAGATAGAGTGGAATCCTAACAAGTCTTGGTGATAGAATCCACTTCACCTTTAGTGTCTGTTTTTTTCAGTGAAAAGGTCCAAGACTTTTTGTCCCCTGAGATGAACAGTGTATTTCGTTTTGAATTAAATTAGGATTAGGAGGATAGAACAGATCTTCTTTTCTAGTAAACAGGTTATTAGCAGCAATGTGAATGGATATGTCCTCTCTTTGCTAATCAAGTAAAACATGTAACTTTTTTTTTTTTTTTACAAAAACAAAACGGTTATCATTTATATGAGACGGACGCAGCAACACATCATTACTCAGCGTGATGCTAGCTGACAAGCTGTCCCTTGGAATCAGCTGTTGAAGTCACAGTTGATTGCATGACTGTTCAGCCAACAAGAGGGAATGAGAGGAAGCAATGCTGATGATTTGTGCTTTGATGTGGCCGCACAGTATACATGCTATAGTTTGTATAGTTTGGTGGAAGATACTATGTGATACTGTAGGGCTGCAACTACAGATGATGATCTATGAAATTCCAGAAAAAGAACCCAAAATCAAAATTGTTTGATAGAAAACTTATAAGTCCCATTTTGTGTCTTTTTATTGTCTTTAAATGTTTTCAATTTTTATCTCAAAATACTGCAGAGATGGTTGATTAGCTAGTGAATGGCACAAGTCTTACTTATCTGGCTGTGTTTCTGCTGGTTATATTTATCTACTATAACAAGGGTTTGCCATAATAACATTATATGAACAGGGACACTCTATTGTGAACACAACACATGGCATGAGGCACTTTAATCAGCTGATCAAAGTAACTTTGCTGCCCCTTATAGCCCTCCATGCCTTATAGCCTCTATAACACTTGACTATGACTGCAGCAACATGCTAGTTCCCGTACCAGAAACCTGCTTGTGTACGTCACCTTATTCCTGTGCTAACCTTACTTATTAGAAAACATAGTAAATATATAGATTCATATAATTATTAAGTGTGTTTACTGTGATAGACAAAGATGGTGAATGGTGAAGGAAGCACTGAGACTCTTGACTTATTCAAAGAACTAATGGCAAACTGTAAAAGAGCTGCACTGAAAATGTTACTTACAATAAAACTATGTTTCAAGTTTAATCATGTACTATGGTTTTAAAAACAAAAATGCTCATTGCAGAAAATGACTGAGACTGTTAAACTACAATACTTTGTTTTATATCATTAGATTATTGTTACTAATGCTTTAATATAAAAGCAGGATTTTACTGTTGTAATAACTTTAACCACCTGTCCCTAAAAAAAGCAGAGGAATTCTGAATTAAGAACTAGAATTCATATAATTTCAGAATCAGAGGCATTAAAATACAAATGATACCCAACCCTACACAAAACACTCCTGCATACAGTTGTGTAGTCCTTGTGAGAATATCGATGCAAGTCTAATCTTTCCTCAGCTTGTAACTGCAGACTTGGGTGGGTCCACGTCCCTCTGTCCTGCTGTAGTAAGTGGTGATATACTGTGTCAGCTTCTTCAGCCTATAAAATCAGAGAAGCAGAGGCTTTTGTAATCTAGGACAGTTAGTTTTTATCTGATATGTTTCTTTTCTTCCTTGTTTGTTTGAAGAATAGTGCTCCTCTGGGGTTATACCTGGAGAATTCTCCATCTTGTTCTTACGTGTTTTGGATTGTTGCTTGTTAAATATTGTATTTTAGTGCATAATATGTGTGTGATGTGAAAATTGGTCTTTTCTTCCTTACAGAAACGTCACAACGCTGACAATGTTGTCAACAAAAAGGAATGTCAAGGTACTGAAAACACTTCAGAGAACATATTCTTGGTGTTACAGAAAACTATACTGTTGTATTTAGTGTAGTGTGGAAGTATTTACATTGTCAACAAGCAGACTTTCTAACCACTGTTCTGTGTGTCTCTTCATCTTTTCGCCTTCCTCTTTCTCTTTACTGTAACTTCCCCCATCCCTGTCATTACTCACCACAGTACTGAGGAATGGTGCCTGGGAGATTGTGCACTGGGAGAAGGTATGTACCCACAACGTGCCACTAATGGTCATTTTAACTAGTTCGCATTTTGTTCATCTGGAGCAGCAAGCATATCGTTCAGTCTTTCACCACCTATTGTGCTGTCGTCACTTGTAGAAACCTCAGGCACACACACACACTGACGTACTCTATGCACGCACAATACACACTCTGACCCCTCTAGTATCCAGCCTAAACTAATTAATCCAGTGTTTCCATGTGGACGGTCATTAGAAGGCCATGCTGGAGGACAAAGAGCAGTGTCCTCTCTTCTTTCATAATGAAACTTTTTTCATTAATGTGGCTAGAACAGTTTGGCTAAAAGCAGAGGGTGTGGAGAAGCAAACATCAGACAGTGCAGAACACTTGATTGGTAATACTGCTCCCTCCATTTGAAGGTACTTGCAGCATATAGCACTGCAGTATACCTAAATCTTTCTTTCTGCAATAGTAGATATGAGACAGATGATAAGAATTGATTTACTACTTGAAGTATATGTGGATTTTATTTACCTAAATTCACAGCAGCATATGTAGTTTCTGTGTAAACATGTTGCCATCTCAACTCCCAGGTTGATTATTGCACAGCAGTAGAGATGTAATGTATTAAGATGAGCAGACAAATAGTCCTACAGATAGATGGGCCGGTGCTTCAGTTATTACAGATAAAATTCTACAATTTCATTTAGCAGACGCTTTTATCCAAAGCGATGTACATAGGTAGGTAGGCAGGCAGGGCAGCATTAAGGACCTTGCCTAAGGGTCCTCAATGGATACCTGCACCCGGACCGGGATTTGAACCACCTATCTCCTATGCCAAGGTCTTGGGTGTTACTCACTAAGCTATCCAGCTGCTAAAACACAGCTAAAATTGAGTTACATCACATATTTAGACACAAAACAGCTGAAATAATGTGAGTATTATGTAGTAGGTGCTTAAGAATGAGCTTTAGGGGTTTTATATGATTGCAATGAACTGTGACCACACTCACAATCAAAATAAACTGTTACTGTACCAAAGAAAACATTAGAGTCATGCGCTGAAATCATCACAGCAGGAAGGAAATCTCTGTGCTACTTGCTGATATGAGAAAGTCCCTTCCCTTTATACACATTCTTTAAAAAGCTGAGCTTTAAATAATTAACACTTTTTGCATCTTCAACATGCATATTGTAAAAGCGGCCTCTGCCCCAAATTTCTGTTTGGTCTCCAAGTTTCTTTAATTAGTAACTCTTTCTGGGAAGCTTGAATAAGCCCAAAGTGATTAACTTGTTTTTTGCTTTTGTTTGCCAAATATCTAGATCATGATTATTAGTAACGGTGTTTTTTTAATGTATTATGTATTTTATATAATCCTTTTGTACCTGTAATATATGCTTATACTGTCAGAAACACAATGTTTGAGTCTTGCATGGCTTATTTCAAATCTGTTTTTCTTTTTTTGCTGAAGTCACTGAATGATTGAATCTGTGCTTGTTCTTATTTTCCAAAGTTCAGCTGTAATGGAAAGAAGACTCCAGCTGTTTTGTCAGTGTGTCTTCTCACCAGTATTGTACTCTGTTTCACTGCTTCAGTGTACTCACCTTTTCTTCTTCCCAACTGTGAATTTTTCCTCTAATGTCGAGCTCATGTTTTCTTTTATGCTGTTTTATAGGCAACCCACAGCAGTAACCAGTTTATTTTCACAGGTTGACGTGGGCGATATTTTTAGAGTAAATGGCAGTGATTTCGTTCCTGCGGATGCTGTCATTTTATCATCCAGGTATTGGAGTCCACCCTGCTGCCAGACTGTGGGGAACTTCTCACTCTTTCTCCTTTTCTTCTTCTTGCTCTCTCTCAGCTCTGCCTAAAGAAGTGATGGTTAGATATTACATCGAGCCAGTGCAGTAAAAGTGGGTTAAGATATGTTGATTTTGAAAATCAATCATAATACTAGTGCCAAAACATGACTTTTAAGTATTTGAATATGATATAACACTCTGCAGCCTGATGTGGCAACCATCACTTCCTTAGGAGAGTTGGTGGTAATGTTATTTTGGATTAGAGTTGACCAATCATATATGCATAAACCTACCTACCTCCTTCACCTTTTCAAAAACCATTTGGACCCACTATTAATGTGCTGCCAACAGTGGTTCTCTACACACCTTTAAATATTTTTAAACTTCAACTTTAGTGCATATTTTCGTCCAGTTTCCCCCAAAATGCAGACTGGGAAGCCTGGACTGTGTTAAAAATAAATTCCTCTGCTGGCACAGCATTCAAGCACAACCAGCCATTTGACTGTGATGGGATTTTCTAAATGGTTTTGTGAAAAGGAGAACTCATGACCAACCACTCTGATCATACAGGACTGATCATTGTGCTCTTCTCATCTCCCTAAAACTGAAACAGTTGTCTCTCTCCTCTTACGTGTCTTTTTTTTTTATCCTCTCCACCCCTCCTTCTCATTCTCCCTCTCCTCTCCTGCCCCCTGTGCGAACAACTGCCACACTTTCTCTCTCTCGCCCCCTGCTGGTGTGTGGTTGGTAATATCAGGTGGCTGTTGGCGAAGTAGTCAGAGCTGCAAATGGGGATCACCTCCCGGCTGACCTCGTCATACTGTCGTCCAGGTCAGGAAACCAGCAACATTACCAACAAAACAGCGGTGGGAGAGATAGGGGCTGTGTGTTCCAACTGGGATGAGGCGTTTTAGCTCTCCAGACACACTTGAGGAAGGAAGGGCCTGTGATTATTTTGGCAACAGCCAGATAGTGTAGTGGCACAGTCCAACAAGACCACATTCCTTTCCTTGTTTTTACTTTTCTGTTTCTACTTGTGGTTTGGCAGTCATACAGTTGGCTGTTTATGTGGGGATTTTTATTATGTTGTATTTTGTTTTACAACATAATTACCATAGATCCCTTTTAAACGTTTGACTGAAACTTCTAACACTGCTCAGAGTGAATGGAGACATCTATTATTAGACCACAGGAGCACATTCTCCTTTTTAATACTTTGTTTTGGGTGTAAATATATTTTCCATATTCCTGCCCTTGCATGGCTTGTATGGCACCCTGAATGCAACAATTTGCAGGCATGACATTTTGCATGTAGTCACCTTCCAAGATGAAAAGGTTAAAAACCATCTTGAATTTATAGTTTTGTTATCTTTCCACAACATGTTGCTTCACTTCTTGGCCATCACAAAAAACCTCGGCTCATTTCCATGAAACAAAGCTCTCATTCGATGGCTAATAGCAGCAGATTTCAAACCTGTAACCAATTGTGGTAGGGCTTCAGTGTCTTTGGTATGAATAAAATACTCTAAAGGAGGAGCTAACCAGCGACCCAGCTCACCTTAACCACCGGCATGCTCTAACTCTCTGTCCCTGTGCTCAGAGTCTGCCAGAGGCCTGTTTGTCTGCTTTGTTTGTTGTGCTTGGTATGCCTGCGTGCTCATGTCACCCTACTCTGATATTTTCTCTCTCTCTCTCTCCGCTTTCTGTCCCTTTGCGGTGTATGTTAGCTCTTCTCGAGAGACGGTTAAGCTCAGGGGCAGCACCAAACAAAGATGTTATGTCCGTCCTAAGGATGTTCACTGTACACTAAATACATAACTTATAAAACGATTTAGTTTCATGTTCCTGACTCTTTATGGCTGGCATCTTTGTTTGCAGTGCTTTAGTCGTCTGCTGTTGTTGTCTTAGCCCTGCTAGCTCTGTCACATTTAGTTTATAATTAACCAGCACTGATTGAATTTATAATGATAAGTTATTATTAGGAAATAGTCAGTACTCTTTTGCTTTATGCTATACAATATTACGTAAAGTTATGGTTATTTAAAACAATGGACAGCTGAGGTTAGATATATTGTTATATATCACTGATTAGCTGTCTACTTTATTATAATACTACTCCAAGTGTCTGTATCCTCTTCTCAACAGTGAACCACAGGGTATGTGCTACATTGAAACATCAAACTTGGATGGAGAAACAAACCTTAAAATCAGACAGGTGATTTTCCTTTATTAGTCCATCTTTACACAAGTTACTATCCATACAATGTGAACTTAAAAGTTAAAGTAACACTGCTTTAATTACATCAACAGGGTCTCCAAATTACTGCGGACATAAAGGAAATCGACAGCCTGATGCGTCTGTCTGGACGGATGGAGTGTGAAAGCCCAAACCGCCATCTGTACGAGTTTGTTGGGAACATCCGCCTGGATGGACACAGGTGGGCTCAGTTGTAGAGCTCCATGCCTGGCTCTCTGCCTTTATTACCAACTCAATAGCCCATTAACCAGGAGCAGAGCCAGTAGCAGGGCATTATGAGGTTTTAGGGAATATTTAATCTTTCAGCTGAACAAATGAAAGGACCTGCTTCAGTGATAGTTAATGACATTTGTTTGGAGGCTTTGCCATTGTGAAGGAAATGCATTTCCATCTGTATGGCTGCTTTTAGGACATCATGACTTGATTCTAGGAGTCTGGCACAATAAAACTCTCCCGAATAAGTGCTGGTACTAGAAGATACATTTGGCTTTTAGGGGATTCATAGTTTTGATGGACCACATTTCTATACTAATCTTTTTGCAAACTGTGTTTTTTTAAAATGTAAATAGCATATATGTTAGCTTGCAAAAGGAAAAATGCAGTATAATATAAATGAAGGCTAATGTTTTGGTCGCCTGTTGTAAATATTATTGATGACAGTATCACAAAATAGTAATGACCTAGTTTCTGATGTTGTGCTATGTCTGTGTAGCTGAAGGCCTGTCAATACACATTACTCAGTGGTGTAACATTGGTTATTGGTTTCTTTTAGTATTGGCATATTTATCAATAAGGAATCAGGATGGTTCACGTTAAATCAGTGGTTGTACGGTAAGGTCACCACCTAAAGCAGTTGTTTATTTTAAGGTCAAGACTTACATCAGTGGTTGTATTTAAGGTCAACACTAAAATCAGAAGTTATATGTAAGGTCAAGACTTTCATCAGTGGACTTATTGATTTAGTGTGTGATAGGAAGTTGTATAAGCACTAATGGCAGTGATGTTTCTTAATCCAGCACGATGCCACTGGGTCCAGACCAGATCCTACTGAGAGGAGCCCAGCTGAGGAACACACAGTGGGTCCATGGTGTGGTGGTCTACACAGGACATGACACAAAGCTCATGCAGGTGAAGCATTTCTATAGTATTTACTGTAATATTTGCAAAAAAAAAAATCTTGTTCTCTGCTGATTTTTCCTTTTTGGTGCTAATATAACTATAGAGGTCATGCAGCCAAATGTGTTCAACTAATTGTTAAATTAATGAAGTATACCAAACTGTATGTCAGGCTACACGCTTGTCTGTCACCAAACTTTCTCAGTAAGTATTCAGACATTTAATGCTCCATAAGCAGTTGCAAAAGTTTAGATTAATTAGATTTTCTCTACTGTCACTGAACAGAAAGGGAAATCCACCATTTGTCGTACTTCTTCATTATTTTTTTTTACCACATCTGTCTTGTCATGTGTTACCCAGAATTCCACACGGCCTCCTCTGAAGCTGTCCAACGTGGAGCGTATCACCAACTTTCAGATCCTTGTGCTGTTTGGCTGCCTGCTGGCCATCTCTCTGGTCTGCTCCATTGGCCAAACCATCTGGAAGTACCAGTACGGCAATGATGCCTGGTACATGGATCTCAACTGTAAGAGTCCCAACAGCCCACGCTGCACATCTTATTCCACACATTTTGTCTCACTTGTTCATATCAGCTTATTTCTTTGTCATTTTACGTTCTTAAATGCTGGTATGTGTCGTGTCGTTTTTATGTTGCCTCAGTTAAACAATGTTTCGCATTACAAGTGAAATATGTGGCAATGTGGGAATAAGTGAATTCCCTGTTAACTGAGAAAAGACAGCTGTGACATGCATAAATGTGTTGTGAATGAGTCTGATTGAAAAAGAAATGGTTGAATATCACTGCGCTGCTGTACTTTTTTGTTCCTTTCTAATGTTCTGTTTGATTTTGTTGTTTTCTTTGTTGTCGTTTTTTTAACAGCTCCAGGTAACAACCATTTAAAAGCCTTGGCCATCCGTGAATGACCCTCCCTTACTAACCCTTTACTGAAGCTGTGCCTTTGCTAAGCAAATGAAGCCCCCTACCCTCGCCCCCTATATGGTTGCCCTACTTTGTATGGGCCCATGCCATGGACAAGCACATACCAGGGATCCAACAATAGGTTTTTCCCCTCCAGCTCTCTTATACCTTCGTCTAGTTATTTTCAGTGCCTGATGAAAACAGTGTCTCACTTTTCCTCCATTTTTTTTGTGCCACGTTAAACGCTTTGCAGTTCCCAAGCTTCAGACCGTCATTTTTTCCCCCCTCATTTTATTTAATTTTTTACAAGAAATGAATAGCCGCATTTACTTTGACTGCAAGGGAGATGAGGTTGTGCTCAGGAAGCTTTTCATAGCAGGAGGCTTATACGTGTTTATTGCTCGAACACAACATGTGGCGCAACCCGAGGGGCACGAGCTGACATTTTCTAAATGCCTCTGCCGCCTTCTTTTCTTGTGTGGATTTTTCAAAGGACAGACAGAGAGGGGAGGGGGAGAGGTGTATGTATTCTCAAACCCATCGTTGATTATGCCTCTATTTTAGGTTACTATTACAGGCATTAACACAAAACAAAATAAAGGCGCAGTTTCTGACATTTGGTCTGTTGTGATGAAGCTCTGAACCTGGTATGCAAAGTGATTATCGTGACACTCTGGCCATTACTCTGTACCCTGATAGGCCTGTGTAGGAGAGGTTGTGCCCTGGTCAATTTAAGCTTGCATTACAACTTACACTGTTCCTTTTGATTAGATGTTGCATTGGCTTCTACTGTTTTTTTGTAAGGGTTTTAATAGCGTCCTAAGTGGCATTAAAACCCACACCTAAAAGACCCTATATCAAACTGATGAGGGGAGTGTAAGTTATAAAGCAAGCGTCCATCTTGAGACTGATTTTTACTTCCATAAGGAGTTGTTGAGACTCTGTCCAGTGCATATTATCCAACCTGTGACAAAAGAGAGAGGTGGGGAGGTTGTCACATCTTAAACATTCGATTTACTCACACCACTTTGTTATCCTAAATTACTGTAACTTCACTCACTCATACAGACAGGTGCAGTAGAGTCTGTTTTAGTCCACGACACGCCACACAAGCTCATATGTCACCGAAGCCTTTAATTACGCATGCCAGACACACATGCATTGTGACAACTTAATGAATGCAGGCTCTGAGTGCAAAAATGTATGCTTATTTATTTTGCACTTGTGTGAGCAGCCACAGTTTGCTCAGTGAGTGCAGTTGGTTTTTGTAGATAGCTGTGTACTTATCACCATATTACGGAAATAATGCAGAGTATCTCTGCAAACTGCTGCTGTCTTCACTGACAGCGTGGTGAAAACAACTTTGTCCCACTTCTGCATTTAGCATGAGGGGATGTGGTTTTCTCACCCTAATGTAGACATGCCATGCAAACACAATGAATAGTTTACAGTCACATTTCTGTGAATTAATCATTAGAAATCTTTTATGTTCACTTGCTTGAATAAACTTGGTTAGAATATGTGTGTGACCTGCGCATGTCCTGGTTTGCAATGGTTTGATAGTTTCTCTAATGGCTCCCTACTGGTCCAATCCAGTATCACTCTCTCATCTACTAGCAGCATTTCTGCGTAACATAATGAGCTGGCTTCTAGAAATGAGTGAAATGAGGTGATGTAGTGATCATCATTAACACCCAAACTTTTTCGCTGACATAATCCACCCACTCTTTTCCACTCCTTGTTGGTTGAGAATGTGCTATGGACTGAATCTCCCTCCTTTGTCTTGAGAGCATCCGATACGTTTGTCTTCCCCCCCACTTCTGAAAAAGTGCTCCCTCCTATATGTGTTGTTGTAGCAGTAGCTTCCATTCTGCCACTTTCTTTGTGCCATTCAGCTTTTTGTTTTGCAATCGTTCTGTCATGGGGAAGGGCTGGCCCTCAACCGCAATGCTAAGATTCAAGGCTTGGGTTGAGGAAGGTAACATTTGCAACTCCTGCAAGCTGAGGAAAGGTAAATCACATCCCTCCTGTTTTCATGTTTGGTGTCAGTGGGCTTACATGTTGATCATTGCCAATTGTTTGGGGCTTTCGGGGGAACCAACATCATTTTTGCATAGTGCTTTGTGGAATTCATTGCCTGGATCATGCTGGATGCCAAGGCTGCTGCTGTGACACTAATGACATTTGAGATACTTCAGTCCCTGTTCGCTACTTTGAAATCTTTGGGACATTAAATTGGATTGCTAATCGGTTGAGTTGTAAGAGGATGAGGTTGGGTGGAAGAAATGGTTAATTCCAGCTAATGCATGACATTAGCCCAAAACATTCTCTGTATTGGGATAATGTTAATAATTGGCTGGAAGTAGCTTTGGGCATTTTCATTTAACTAACTGATATTTCCAAATCAGCACTGATGAGTCTCCTGTGTATCACTTCCCTTTGTCCAAAACTCATCCCCTGATAGATGGCGGAGCGGCTAACTTTGGCCTCAACTTCCTCACCTTCATTATCCTGTTCAACAACCTGATACCCATCAGTCTCCTGGTCACATTGGAGGTTATCAAGTTCATCCAAGCCTTTTTCATCAACTGGGTAAGTCGAAGCTCCTGCGTAGACTTTACGTGAAGTAAACTCTAAATCTGTGATAAATGCACTATTTTCTTTAGAGGTGTGAATTTACAAAGGAAAACAAAGCTTAGATGTATTTTATCTCTATGTTTACATACTTTACTGAAATAAAAATTTGTAAGTGTCTGTAACGTGCAAGATTATTGCTGGCTGTGAGCACAAAATGTCTAGTTAATCGCTACATAAACAAAGCAGGATGGGTGGTGACTGTTTCTACATAGCACACTAGACTACAGTTAAAGCGGCTGTAATCAAATTATTTTGTTTTTGTCAAATGGGAGATGGTAGTGATGAGCCCTCACAATTATCATGCACTACAGTAGAGCATTTTGGCCTCTTTACAGTTTAATAAACTCTTGCCTCTCCCATCAGTTTCAAGTTGCAGCTGGTTTTTCATCAAACCTTAAAACCCCCCTGTGCAGTGCGTACCCAACACCAAATGGAGGACAGATGAGTTTAAGAACTAGCTAGTGAACATAAATGGGTATTTAGCAGCTTAAAGTCCCTCACCGGTCGTTGATTTAACCCTTGAAATGTATCTCTGTGTATCAAAGTTAGACTTTTACAATTTTTTCCCCATGAAAATAATCACTTTATGCCTTTTATTTTGTTTTTGGCCTTTAAAGCCTTTATTGGATAGGACAGTGGATAGAGTCGGAAACGGGAGAGAGGGGGGAAGAACGTGCAGTAAACGCCCAAGGTTGGAATCGAACCCAGGACAGCCGCTATGCCTCTGCACTTGGGTCACGCGACATAACCATTAGGCTATTGGGGTGCCCCTTAAGATGACTTTGATGTAACTCTTCACCGTTGCCTCCTGTAGAATGTGTGCATCTCCTTAGTCCCAGCCTCTCTATCCTCCCACCCTGCAGAAGCTCACAAGCTAACCTATACCTTTGCTTAAACGCAACAAAACTAGTCTACACTACATAATGGAGAGTTGTAATATTGGTTAATTCACCCATTCACGTTTGAATCGGAAACTGAATCTGAAAAAGAATATTGATATGGAAAGTCCTGCCCTGTAAGTTGACAGGATTGGATCCTTAGGTTTGGTGCTTATGGTATACAGGAAGTCTTAATCTGTGCTTTTCAGACTGTCATCGGTACACTTTTATTTCAAGTTGTAAAAGCCTTGCCATGGTGTTGACTGCTTATTTCGCTCATGATGCATCTTCCAGCATATGAAAGCACCATATAGACAAATTACCAAAGAAAAAAATGTGATTGTCACCATGGGGATGACTCCAAATTAATGTTAATGTTGCCTCATATCTCACTGAGTAGTCATTGTTTGATAATCATGCGCCATGTCACCTTTATTAGGTGATAATATGTTAGTGTTGTTTTTACAGCTTGATCCCAAATCCCTGAGTGTTGCAGGGTTAAGAACTGGATGTCAATATTAGAAAAATGAATTAGTGTACAAGTATCATAGCTGCCATCATTTACTAAATATGTTTAAGTACACAACATGCATTCACATCAGTAAAGACCACAGAAAAGTTAAAACACATATTTTAAAGCATTTGAGTGAGCACCAAGAATATACTGCTCTTATATATACTTTGTAACTAGGTCAACCCCACCAAATATCTCAGCCGAGGAATCATAGAGTTTTTTTTGCCCAAAGTTATTCTCAGCCCCTTTTATTCATTAAATTTTAAATGAAACCCTGGCAAGTAATTTTTAGCAACATTTAGGGCAGTTCTCAGTTGGTTTCTCTTCCCGCAACTCCAGTTGGTTCAGTATTTTCTTAAGGGCATATTGACTGTTGGGAGTGAAGTGAAGCATCGGTTGTTTTGGGGTTTTTTGTTTTTACTGTCAGCAATGATGTGAAATTAACTTGGATGAAAACTTCTGTTGCACCAAAAATTTTGTTTCTCAAGCAAAGTTAAAGTTCTTCTGTGATTGATTTTAGGACACCGATATGCTGTATGAGCCCACAAACACACCTGCCATGGCCCGCACCTCCAATCTGAATGAAGAATTAGGCCAGGTAAACAATGCAGTTCAAATGATATGTTATAATGTGCTAATGTTTACTTGAAACATCCCTCACATTTACACACATTTCACTGTTTCAGTTCTTTTATATTATGTATTTTATATATTTTATTTTGTTTTTATTTTGTTTTTCTTGCTTTTATTCATCTTTTACTGTTTGTTATTTTTAAAATGACATTTGCCTGCTGCTCTGCCTGTAAAGCACTTTGTAAACTTTGTTTTTAAAGGTGCTATACAAATAAAGAATTATTATTATTAGGATAAATTGTATATTTACGAAGCATTAATTTGTGTCTCTCTGCCCGTACAGGTGAAATACATTTTCTCTGACAAGACCGGAACTCTGACCTGCAACGTAATGCAGTTCAAGAAGTGCACCATCGCCGGTGTGGCCTATGGGTATGTTCTATTTTCCTCCCCCGTTCTCACTTTACCCCCCTCCCTCCTCGCATCGTCAACCGTTGCCTCCCCCATCACCTTCATTAAATGCCGAGTGTGCATCATAGTACATCTGGCGTTTCTCTCTCCTCCCCCTGCCTTCTCATTAGCAGCTGCATCAGTGCTCCTCTCAACAGAAACTATAAATAAAAGGCAGACAGACATTTGCAAGCAAAGGCACTTTACACTCTCCTTCGCAGGCTCTCGTCCATCGTCTGTCATGTTGGAGGTGTTTGTGAAAACTGGCTGTACCTCTCAGTATTCTCTCTCTCTCCGTGGTGCCGAGGACAGTGACAAGTTGCTGTCATGCAGTATCCTATTATAAACATACGGATTTAAGCAAAATTCACACTTCACATGAATTTACTTTTCCTCAGCTCCACTGAAATAAAAACATATTCAGTTACATCTTAACATTTGATGGAATCAGCGCTAATGCTATTCATCTCTCGTTTTATTTTCGTGCATAGATAATTAAACTCAGTGGGTGCAAAACAAGTGGGAGAGAAGAGCGTCTTCACAGAACCACAGCGAGTGCAGGCGTGACAGTACATGATTAATCCCATTACGATTCAATTAATAGGATGATTGATGAAGTGCAGACTGAAGGCAGAAAGGCAGTATTTTATCAGGAGTTCTTTGTACTTTCATTAGGCTTTGATTGTGAGCTCAGTGAAGACGCTGACAACTTGTCATTGCTGGGTCAACAATACAAAGTCACTCTAAGTAGTTATGATGTACATGTTGATGATGTGATACCTCCTAAATCAGTGTTGATATTTCTTTTTTAACTGCTGCTGATGATGGCTAAACGCACATGTGACGTATTTGGTGTGTGATATTTTGAGCTACAGAATGTTTTTTCCATTTTTGACTTTTTAACGGTTATAATTGGGTCAAGTCTGCTGGTCATCAGGGACAAACACTGACTGAAGTTCAGCAGCAGCCCGTCCTTCGTTCATCCTAAGTAAAGATGTTTTTCTTTGATACTCTGAAACGAGGACTCCCTCTTATGCAACTGATAAATATGGATGAGTGTTTCATAGCAGGAGGGAGGAAGACAGGTTCTAATGAGGCGAGGCTATTTTTGATGATGCCAACGTTTGGCCGGTTCTTCTTCTTCTTCTTCTTGTTTTGGGTTTTGTAAAATAAGAATTGGGAGGTTCAAAAACTGTTGACAGGTCATTTTTCTGTCTTCATAATCCACCTTACAATCACAACGCAAACTATAAACCACTCTAATGCTTTTACCGTTTCCATCCAAACCAATCCATTAAATTCTACTAAGATTACTCTCCTTCTAAATAATATATAATCAAATTATTTATGAAAAACTAAACATGAGTTGTACCTTATGCAGAATTTTGATAGTCAAAGTCTACATATTTCTTATCTCAGTATTTCTTGTATCAATTAATGTCTCCTCAGGTTTGTGTTGGGTGTTTTTGTTATGTGTTAAATGAAATTAAATGCCTGTAGTCTTCCCTGTTGTAATTATTATTGAGGCCAAAATGATTAGTTTAAATACTACCCCAACAGAGCAGTTTCTTTTCCAAGTTCTCAGTAAGGTAAATGATAAAAACCCTAACTAATATAATATCGTTGCATTGTTTCAGCTTGAAACTGTTTGGACATTGTTGTACAGTTTGATAACTGGTACTTCTGTCTTGTTTCTATCATAGATGCTTTCAGCTGTCTTCTTGCCTTAGGTTAATCATGAAATATGGATAAAAGTGGTTAGGAGGTAGATAATGTTTAATTAAACTTTTAAGATACCTGAATTATTTTTTAAACACTAACTGTTTTTAAGAGTCTTAAACTACATCTAGATGCAGTAGTAATGTTGTGCCAAATAAGAGATAATTTCAAAACAGAGATACAACATGGCGTATTTTAATACAAATGAATGAACAAGCATGTGCATAGTACTTACTGAGCAGCGTGACTTGTAATTTGGTTCCAGCGCACACACATAAAGCCCCCCTGACACTGCCGCCTGCATGTGTTCCTCACCACAAATTAAGTGCTGCTGTAATTAATAAAGCCATCCCCAAGGGTGTAGACATTAATTAATTCCACTGGATTGGAGTCCAAATCTGAAGGAGAGACAGTGTTTAGGTTAGAAAGGCTCCCACAATCCTCCTGGTTGTTATTTGTAAAGGATAGAGTGAAAGAACATTTTATTTTCATGTACTCAAATGACAAAACTCACAAACACATGTTGTTGTTTTTTAAATAAGAGATTTGTCTATGAGATTTCTCTTTTTTTTTGTTTCCCAGTAGAAATATACATCAGCTATACCTGGTATGTCAGATACTGGTTTGTTGTTAAAGCAAATAATGACAATGTTTCTTTACTGGAGGTACAAGAGCAGAAGGCTCCACAGAGTGAATAAAACTGAGTCTGAATCAAATGAAGAACTGTAATGTTCAGTGGCGCACATCGTCTGGTTGGCTACACTCCTCACAGTTAACAAAATCCTGCACTGCAGTTACTTAGAGCACAGATGTCAAAATCACTTGGTGGCTTATATTTGAGCAGAGTGCTCTCTGACCACATTTAACTTCTAGCATTGTTGTTTTTATTTCTACATTAATTGATAACCATGAAAATATACACAGCATGCTAGCAGACATATTGCAGCACGATTCTGCTATAGTAATAAAATATTTGTATTATTAATAATTAGAAATTCTTCTTTAAGTCTGCCTTTATTTTTGTTGGCTTGGCTGTAGTTACAATTTTTCTTGTGCTCAACCTCACAATAAGTCTGCTGAGCTTTCTGGAGGAATTCTGCTCCTCCTTCAGTCAAATTAGAATCATGCTGACTTGGTTTATACCAGTCACATTTCAGATTTTACTGCACGAGGTTTGATAAGGACATAATTGAGGATTTTAGTGATGAATTTAATTCCTTCCATTGAGAGACTTTGTAATGAAAGTCAGCTATTATTGGACTGGCATTTGACAAATCATGCACAACTCGAATGAAACAAAAAGAACAATAGCGTCCAGTATAGTGAGCTCTAAATATCTGGAATTCTTTCTTTATTGCAATAGAAGATTAAATAATATCAGCTTAAATAACATTTCACTTGTGAGACCAGGAAAGTAAGGATTTCAATTGTTAATGAAAACTTAAGAATGAATGCCAGTGTGTATATATAGAATTGTAAGGAACACTAACAGCACATTAGCAATTAATATTTCAAAAGCTAAATGTATTTTGTTTAATTAATCCATGCTAAAACCAAAGTATAAAAATCTAAAGTTGTGGCTCTGTAGCTAAACTAACCAACTGCTGGTGGTATATAATTTTGGCAGTGAAGTGAGTTTCAACCATTTATATCTTGGAAGTCTTCCTTTAGAGAATAAAAGATTAGAGGGCCTGCTGTAGTCCCCGCTGTCAACCTAACCCCAACACCTTGGCTAGATTCCCTCCTTGCATCTGACCTATCATACTCTAACACCAACAATCCCATTTTAACTCTAATCCTGGCATCTGCACATTCACAGCACATGTTAATAAAAGACTTTGTCAACAAGATGCTCTTTGTTCTCCACCTTCGCTCCAACAGTCACGTCCCTGAGGCTGAGGAGGGTAGTTTTGCAGAGGAAGACTGGTAAGATGATGGGTGTGAAATGATGGTCGTTTTTTTTTCCCGCTCTCCGCTTCTGTGATGTATTAGTGCTGCCTTGCCTTGTGGAATCTGTGACTTTGAACACAATACCTCAGTGTGTGTTTGTTATTTTTTCTTTGTGCGTTCAGTACTTCTAGGACGTGTTGTATGTGACTGTGGCCCTTCAATCACTGTGTATATCTGTTGATGTGAAAGGACCGCTGTAAACAAATGATGCAGTATTTGTTATCTGTGTTTGTGGCTCGTTACTGTATCAGAATTAATATTGAATTATCAGTATTTAAGTGTTGTGGCTTCCTAACACGCGTTCATCAGCAGGTTTAATAGACGAAGCCTTTCAGTGTTTACTGTATGTCGTGTTGAAGCTGAAGCTGTGCAGTACATTCGTCTATTCCCCAGTTAACATCAAACTAACTTTGGAGGTGGTAGCTACACACCCACTTACTCTTTGTCTTCCTCACACACACACACAGAGCGTACACACACAGTCCTACTTCTGAGATCCATCTGCTACAGGGTTTAGATCTGCAGTAACAGCATGGGCGTGTCTCATCCATTTTGCATGGGGGATTGGAGCCTGTTTGTTAATGCCTATTATGCCAAAATGTCGAGTCTTGCTGCTTTTAAAAGACGTTGCCAGCTTCCATGAAAGCATGTCTCTTTAAGTCGCTATTTTTTCCTCTCTGAAACAGCTGTTAGGTGCTTCACTTGTACACAGGAGAGGTTAGAGATACAGGAATAACTGAACTATTGAGTGTGTTATGTAGGTTAAAGCAAACACAACCATCCCAACACTAAATCAGACATATACCTGTGGTCCTGTGTTTTTATTTTCTTTTACATAAAGGTAAACTTCAAACAAAGCTGGTGAGTCCAGGGTCAAAGTTCTAAGTTTATCGTTTCCTCCTCCTCCATGGGAAAGGACAGCGTAGGTTTGATCTGGAACTGGTCCCTGGTTATTGACTGTGAACAGCCAGCACCCTTGTTCCCATAGTGACAGGACCTCTGTGTGCTGGCAGATAATCAATATCTGACCATCCTCCTCGCCCAGCCTCGTGCCTCGCAAATTTCATCAAGACAATTGATGAGGCGATCTACGCTACTGCTGCTGTAGAGAAAGGCTTAATGCTGCCTTCCCTGTACAAGGCTTAGAAACAGTAATACTGTCACTATAGATCTTCTGACAAAAAATAACATGTTCATTATTTGTGGCAGAATTTGCTCATGTTTTTATATCACATATGAGCACCTGAGTAGTTTACATGCAATTGGAAATGATGCATGGTTAAACCAGTTGCATTCTGTGTATTTCACAGTTTATTATGCAAAGCTTAAAACTTAAGTCTGTTTAGCAGAAATATCTGCCCTCCTTGTTTATGTACATGGAGCATTTAGATATGCAGACGTTGTTTTTCAATTTCTCCATGGCATATTTTAATAAAGCCTGTAAGTGTGATAAATCTCCCTAACCTCCAGTGCATCTAGTAGGTGTGACACAATATCGACTCCAGTCCTGCTGTTTAATTGCATTGCTATCTTTTTCCTATATTTTCCTTCCTCCAGACCTTTATTTTCTGTGCAGTAGATGGGAGTATTACTAGCCGGCTGGCTGGTTGGCTCTCAGGGATCTGAACAGCATATCCTGTGGGATTAGAAAGACTTATGGTTGCTAATAGCAGCCTGAGTAACATTTCTATCAAGCCCCAATGCTATGGACAAAGCTGCTGTCTGCCTGATCTATAGGACACTATTTATCACAGAACCGTGAATCGATCCCCGCTGGACAGCCAGCGAGCCGCTTGCGGCCACATACAAAATCACTGCCCTAAGCCACTGTTAAAGGGATGAAAAAGTTCCTTTCTTTCATCAATGAAAAGTCCTCTGCAATCCAAATTGTAATTTTTCCAGTTCAGCACGACCTTCTGTTGTTGATGAAAGATGTGTATTTCTTTGATTTTACCATATTCCGGATGGACTTCAAGATATTGAATTATGTTGCGTCTTGCCAGAAATAAAAAGTATTTCTGGTATAAGAGACTAATTGTGTTTCCAGTAATTTATTAGGGCTTGGCTTTGATTAGTGTGTGAGCAATGTGGTCTTTTTCAGCTGCCAGAAATTCAGCCTGTCTGCCATCCCTGTAAGCAGTTCCTCATGCATTGTTTAATTTCCAAAGCAAAGGGGAACACCATTTATTATTTATGGAAATGACTGGAGTGAATATGATATATAAACGGGATAATGAATAAATGTATGAGCGTGAATTCTTTGTGCATTGGTAAGTAATAATGTCCCATTTCAGGACATTGCTTTCTCAAAGGATGATCTACTTGTGCCAGCGTGGCCAGAATCCCAAACAGTCACACTGTACATCACATTACTGAAGCCCAGGGGATCAGGGGACCAACATTTGCATTCTGCCTGCGCTGTGGTTAATACTTTATTCAACAAATGTCAATACTGTTGGCACCCAGCACTGGCTGTATTATTGCCACTTTGAGATCTGTTATGTGCTGCCAGTCTCAGTGCAAATTAGTTTTATCTAGAGCTGATTTGGTAGACAAAAAAATACTTTGTAATTACAGTCAGTGGCAACTTTATTTTCTACACCTCTGTACAGTAGGTGATGTTAGAAAAATGACCAAAAGGCATCGACCTTGCTAACCTGACAACCCCCTGTGTGTTTAGATTGGTGCTGTGGAGCTCCCTTTGGACCATCCCTGGTAAAAAGGAACAATTCTCCTTCTGCCTAATGCAATTGAAAAAGCAGCTTCACGCCTACAAATACTTTTCAGATATACAGTATCGTGTCATTCAGTTTGTAGTTGGCATGATTGCAAACTAAAACCTCAGTGACACAGTAAATATACTGCTGTTATGGCGCTGTCAATCCAAACTGAAAACATGTTTCTGAAAGCAGACATCGAGGCTGAGCTGTTTAGGTTTTGCAGACACCTAATGAATTAGACAGAGTGTGTTTTTATGCTTGTGTTTTCATTTTCTTTCAAGCCAATTTGCCAAACAATAATTGGTCCTAGCTTCTCAAGTGTGTGTGTGCGTTTTTATATATGATAGTTTACTGAATACTTTACTCTGGTAAAGTACAATAGTTTTTTTGTTGTTGTTGCAGTTTTTCTGACATCTTACAGACAAAATAAGTGAGGTAAAAGTAGACCTGATGATGATGATGATGATTACAGGTAGTTACAGCCCTAGTTCAGTCTTAAGGTGTAGCAAGAATACTGTGTGCTTGTACTTGATGTAACGTTCAGATGCACAGTCGCAGCTAAGAGCATTTAAATTTTTTTTAAAACAGAAATCATTGATTTTTTTTTTTGCAAACAGCGTGTCAACGACTGTATGAAAAGCACAGATTCAAACTTGTGGGGTTTCATACGTAACAAACTGAACCAACCAATCCCTATCGACTTGCAGGATGGGGCTTTTTGTATAATTATTCTTCTTAAGAATTGGTTTCGGGTTCTAACATGTATATCTAAAATACTCCAGAGTTACAATTTGCCATTGTGTAGCGTAGAGTAGTTTCACAATGTTTGAGCAGAGCTGTTGATTAGCTATTGAGCTTGAACTGCTGTAAGGAGGTGTTGATGCAGGGACTTCATAAAACCACACATTCTAGAGAAAACAACCATGTGCAGTTACATCTAATACATTTTAAGGCAGGAAGGCATTATTTCCATGTTCTTCTTCACAGAGATGACTTTTTAAGGGTTTAATTAAGGACCAGAGAGGGACATAACTGTTTGTTCTGTCCTAGCCTAGTCTTTGTCAGGACAACATGCTCTACTTGGCTGTCAGTGGTACTATAATGTATTCCAGTGTGTTCTCTTGGTTTGACTTCCCCATCTCTTCTTTCCAGGCACAGCACACACTCATCAGACGAGGCAGGATTTAATGACCCGAGCTTACTGGAAAACCTCCAAAGCAATCACGTAAGTAATGTCAGGGTTCCCTGTCGCCCACCTGCGGTGACTGCTGCCAATCAGGATAAAATTAAGAAGGATTTTCAATCTAATTGTGTGTGGTTGCATAATGCCTTCCTGCCATTTTAAGTGTTGACTGTTTTGACTTTGTTTTGAGTCTTAAAAATGTCATAACGGCTGTGACGTTTCATGGCATGCTTCTTGTCACATGTTTAATTTAGACCAAACAACATAACTGTATTTAATATTAGATTGAATAAAACCCTGCTGAGGGGTGGATCACTGATTCCTTACACAACACTATAAACAAAGGCAAGATCTGACCACATTAAGACCCCCTTCATCCACTGATTTGCTTATTCACTGTAAGAAAACAATCTTTAAAAAAATACACACCATCACATGCATTTGTGGTCATATACACGACTTAAGAGGGAGCGGTAATGGCCACCTGTAGAAATGGAATGGGTGAAGACTGATTGATTGGCTGTTTGAGTCACTCTGCTGCAGAACAGTGTGGGGGAGGCAGAATGTCACATCTAATTACGTACAGTAGTACCGCCCAGGGAAAGTAGTAATCCCACTGTGATGTTTGCTTTGTTATGACAGCAGAATCTCTCCACACATTGAGTTTGTCTAAGATCTGCTTTAGCTTCATACTGATAACCCCTCACCACTGCTAATTATGGTGCATAACCAACTGCTGTTAAGAAACCGCAATCTCTCTGCGTCTTTGGTAGTTATTCTAGTCATGAATAATCTATTCTGCTGCAGTTATTCTAATGCCTTGTTGATGTTTCTTATGTTCGTCATCTTCTGTTTTGTATGTAGATCCAACAAAGGTTCTGGTAGACCAGCCATGCAAGCTGCTTCCCCTTGTGTACAGTCTTTAAGCTAAGCTAAGCTAACTGGCTACTGGCTCTCACAGACATAAGAGCAGTTTTGAAGTAAAGCAAAGTTGAACTATTCCTTTAAATCTAGAAAATATCACTAGGCACTAAATTAAGCGACGTATTGCATTTAACACCTGATGCTCTCACCATACAAACATTTATGGCCATCAGGATGCTTCTTACTTAACCACTACTAATCCTTATCGTTAACAACAGTTTTGCATGGCTGCAGGCTGTTTGTAGGAGTAATGTTGATACAGTGTTGAGAGAGGATGGCAGACTACAGGAGAAGGGAATTAACAGTACTGACAAAAATAAACATCCCTCCTGGTGCTTTTCATGTTCTCTTGAGTCACTGGACATGTTCTCCGCCTGCAGAGTTTCAACAGCCTTCGTGGGTGTTTGTTTGCTTACTCGCCCAGGCTCTCTGCTTCATTTTGCCCTGACCCTTCAACTTTTTCCACACTGGCCACATCTGAAGTGACGAGTGTCTGTCACTGCTGCCGTGACATAGGTTATCCAGGAGTCAGAGGGGGTGATTGCTGGCAGCACGGACAGCACAGTATTAGCTGTCACATCTAATTGTGCCGTCAGAGCAAAGTTCTGTCTCGGTTACCACCTTCCTGGATAGCGTACGCACACACATTTGTACTTCTATTCTTTTAAGGACGCTCTGTGACATAAGACACTCCCTGGACCATAACCCTAACCCTAAAGTTAAGACTTTTAAACTTTTGGAAATAGTTGTACTAATATCTGCACATTTAATATAAAGATTTAGCCAAGAAACTTTAGCTGAGACCAAAGACTGCAGGGAGGTGCATCTATCCCAAGACTATGTCCAGAGGAAAACATTCTGCCAACAGCTAGAAGTCGACCAATATATTATCCTCGTAGTTTCAATCGTAGCATCTGGACTTGCTTGAGTTAGCTTGAAGACGTTTCACCTCTCATCCAAGAAGCTTCATCAATTCTAAACTGACTGGTAGGGAGTTCCAGATTTTATACTCTTCAGGAGCCATTAACACTATTGAAACTCCAGTCTGCTGGGTGAGTGTTGCCCCTCGCCTCATTATGCGAGTCGTTAGGTCCTTCCCTCTCACAATGGGGTTCGTTAGGGCCCTTTAGGTGAGAATGGGTTCTGTTCTTCCTGGGTAGAGAATGTAAAACTGCATTGTATACTGGTGAGAGGTGATGTGAAGGAAACCATCTATGTTAAACTGGAAAAAACATCTTTAAACAGAGGGGGAGATTTGCGACATTTTGCTAGCAGCTAAACCTCATTTCCTATAGTGCAACCTTCATGAGACTCTTCTGGACAATGTAACAACCCCATAGGTTTATGTTATGACCATCTGACAGACCATCTTTTGTTTGCCGTTCCATCATGATGAACACGACTAAATACTACAATACCCATAAACCACCAGAGGTGCGAACCAGATTAGCAACAAATTCAAGAACCCAGGACGACGCAGCTGTTGCAATTCCTTCAAAATCCACCCAGAGTGGGGCGCCCCGAAAGCCTAATGGTTGTGTTGCGTGACCCACATGCAGAGACGTAGCGGCTGACCCGGGTTCGAGTCCGACCTCGGGCATTTACCGCATGTCCTTCCCCACTCTCTCCTGTTTCCGACTCTATCCACTGTCGTATCAAATAAAGGTGAAAAGCCAAAAATAAAATCCACCCAGAGTTTATTCATGAATGTTTCCTGTCGAAATGCATCATGGGAATTGTAGTTAATGTAGCTGTTTGATGTTATTTTGCACCTTTCACTATTTATCAAAGCTTCAGTTGTTAATATTTTGAATGGAGGATTCAACTGGGAGTGTCGAGATTCAACTTGTGAGTCTTGTCGTGTTTTTTATGGGAAAATTTTACAGGCGTTTTACTTTCTGAAGCTAAAGTTCCCATCAGTTCCTCCCACCTCACAGCTAATTTAACTCCAGAGCCACATTATATCGCTATTCTGACACGCTGAGTTGTAGATTTGTGTGTAAAATGAGCAGAGTGTCCCTTTAAGTGAAGGATCTGAAATACTGGTTCAGACTAGAACATGGTCAGGGCATTTGCAATTAGACTAATTTAATAGAGACGACACTGTGTGTGGACAGGGAGGTCGATAAAACGATCCAGTTGATCCAGCAGCCATTGAAGTTCAGGTCAGGGTGTAAACTGATGGGAGTGGAAATGCTGTCATCCTTGTGTGTTCGAGAGAGAGGGGCTTCATCTTCGAATGTGGGGTATCTCATTGCGAGACGGCCCTCGCTGTGGCCCTCTAGGACAGGAGTAGTCCACCTCATGGTGAACGGAAAGCACTCAGTGGGGGATTGTGAGCGTAATTACAGCAGTTTTGCCTCATTAGGAGTGAGGAGGCGTGACCCTGCCCACAGGTCCGACAGCTGAAGTGCACGGATGGTGGCGCTGAGAGATGATCCCTGCTCAGAGGAGGCTGCGAGGGCAATCCGAGCCCTGCGTCCCGTTAAATATGTGTGATTTTTTGCAGAGCTGGAAGACATATTTAGGTCCTTTAATATCAATCAGCAACTGGTACACATCTACATTCAAAATGTTACATGTAAGTACACAAATACTGCCAGTAAGGTGTACTTAAAGCATCAGAGGTACTCATTAGTACTCAAATGGACCCTGTGAGTATTTATTATTATTATTACAGATGCATTTTTGTGTGAGCAAAATTGAAATGTACAGCTCAGTGGTTTCTGGAAATGGTCTCAAGATAAATCTGAGGGGTCATTAGAAAAAGATCCATTACAATTGTTTATTTCTTGTTTGTCTCCGATGTGTGTTTACATTTCGCCTCCTCAGCCTGAAGAATCCCTGACATGTGTAAAATACTGGATACTCTCAACCCTTCAGGCCTCTAGACGTCCTTCAGATGAGACAAAGCCAACATGGTGAAATCACTGGGTAAATAATTAACCCAGTTTGGGTCTTTATAGCTCTGATGCAGCACTGGGTTAAGTTTAACAGCTCGGGTTTGACTTTAAAGATGGAGTCTGCGATTCAGGAGGAAGATTGTTAATATTTAGAAGGTTAGATTGAGCCAGACTTACTGTCCCCCTCGCTCTCTCTCTCTCTCTCCCCTCTCCCCTCCCGTCTCCCCTCCCCCTCCCTTTATCCCAGTCCCGTGCACGTGCATGAACATAGACGAGGCCGGTCGTGCGCCGGACATGCTGGAATAGTGTTGTATGAATCAGTCTGAGCCACTTTGTTTCCCATTTACAGAGCCAGGGCTGTGCACGGACGCCAGATTTCTTTTTTCAGTGCGCAGAACAGACAGCTAGAGGTCTGTGAGGAGATAATGACAGAATTTTACAAAAAAGTATACTGGATTAGAATCGCTGACTTTACTTTTAAAACAGACAAATTTACATATATTGTTAGTTGTGAAAATTGAAACTGCACAGGATACATGTATTAACAATCATGTTTGAATAGAGCTACACTGTAAAAAACAAAAACAAATCCTGTATGTTGAAAAATGTTGAAAATCTGGCAGTAAGGGTGCTAGAAAAAATACGTAAAAAATGTTAGAATACTATAAAATTAAAAAAAACTGTAGAAGACAGTGAAGACATGGGCAGATATCTGTAAAATAATGATATTTACAGTAGATTTAAATACATTAAAACTGTGTACTTTTACAGTCACACAATGTAAAAGGACAAATTACTACAGATTTTCGATGTGGACATTATTTACAATTTTTAGACACACTTTTTTTTATATAATCACCATGTAAATTAATACCTTTTTCTGTTATTTCACCAGATATTAACTGTAATTCAACAAAACAGGGAAAATCTGTAAATTAAGAATCATAGCATACATGGTTTTCTTTCAAATATCTGTTAAATAAATTAGATTTTTTTTTGCTGATTTAGATACAGTTAATATAGTGTAATTTAACAGTCAAGTGTTGTCAAAAACAAATGAATATACACCAATCAGCCACAACATTATGACCACTGACAGCTGAAGTGAATAACATGGATCATATTGGTACTATGTGGTGTTCTGCTGGAAAACCTTGGATTTTAACATCCGTGTTGATGAGACTTAGACACCCAAATAAACATTGTCCCAGAACAAGCACACTCCCTCATGCAAATGGAAATCCTTAAATGTCACTGGCCTACCCCTGCAGGAAAATGCACCCCACCTCATGGCAAAAACATCAAACAATCAGGAACATGTTGAGGAACATGACAATGGCCCAAGATGTTGATTTGACCTGTAAACTTCCTAGACCCCATTCTGATCAAGTATCAACAGGATGCAGTGGAACAAGTTTGATTGACAGAGGCCCCACTGCACAAGCCAGAGTACCCAAAGGATCCACTGCCAACGTCCTGGTGCCAGACCCCATAGGACACCCTGAGAGGTCCTCTTGTCCATG
>OMNN01035496.1:6082-18412 GCA_900302755.1 Chromis chromis | reverse complement strand
AAGTCTAAGGAGATTGCAGAAACTACTAAAATTGGGTTAAGAATTGTCCAACGCATTATTAAAAACTGGAAGGATGGTGGGGAACCATCGTCTTCCAGGAAGAAATGTGATCGGAAAAAAATCCTGAATGATCGTGATCGGCGATCACTTAAATGTTTGACCAAATCAAATAGAAGAAAAACAACAGTAGAACTCAGGAGTATGACCATCATCCATACAAGATCTTAGTGAAGAATTAATGCAACACTGGATGGAAATAAATCTTGTGACATTGCAGAAGCTCATCGAAACAATGCCACAGTGAATGAGTGCTGTAATGAAAGCTAAAGGCGGTCCAACGAAATATTAGAGTGTGACCTTTTTTTGGTGGCGACTTTTTTTTGCCCAGGCAGTGTGTGTGTGTATATATATGTGTGTGTGCTTTTCGACTGTTTAAACTTTCTGGTTAGATACTAAATAGCAACCTGTGTCTGTGTTCTGCACTACAACAGTGAGTAAAATGTATTCTAATAGTCCTCACACACATTTATTGAAAGAACCAGATTTGAAGAACTATGGACCAATTAATCCCAACCTAATTATCTTGACATCTGTATATAAGAAGTGGTACACATATCATATTCTCTCAAGACACTTATTTAATAAGTGGTATCTCAATATCAAGCAGCTTTTGGTTTTAACATCACAAAACAACCTTTGTCTCAAGGTGATGGGCTTAATAAACTGAAATGTTTGCTAATACTGTGCTCTTGACATCTTTCATCAGTCCACACAATGCTGTATGGTGAAGACAATTTAACACATTGTGGACAATGTGGTCCGAAAAGCGCTTCACCTGTGGGTAACAATATCTCCACCGCCACTCAGCTGTACTCACCATGGGCAGCCTTCGTCCTGGGATGCTGGGAAAGTCATGGTGCTCGTTGTGGTAGCCCACGTTGAATGTGAGCAGGTTGAGGGAGCCGTAGTAAGAGTAGGTCTCATGACCCTTGAGGAACATATAGTGCTCAGCAATGAAGTGGCCAGAGATGGGATGCAAGCCCATTCCCAGCATAGAGCCAGCCAGCATGTAGACCACAGGCTTGGCCCCCCACACCCAGTAGAGCAGGATGTCAAAGGTAAGTTGGAATGTCAGATTGGTCACCTCCAGCTGACTGATAGGCTTGGGGTTGATGCAAAGGGGCCGGATAGCATAGAACAGTGGCTGCAGAATAATCCAGATGAACTTGCGAAGGCGCGTGCAGAAGAACCAACCTTCAAACTCAGTGGGGATGTCTACATCAACGCCATCTCCACCAAGGTAACGGTGGTGGTCGAGATGATAGCGTTTGAACGAGGCAGAGTAGGGCAGGCCAATGGGCAGGTTGGCAAACATGGCAAAGTAGCGGTTCCACATGGCTTTGTTGTTTCCAAAGGCTGTGTTGTGGGAGATCTCATGAATAGCAAGGGTCATTGAGTGGTTGATACAGCTGCCAAATGCGTAAGTCCAGAACAAAACCCATTTCCAGTCTAAGTCTTTGACCAGAAAGAAAGCTAGAAACTGTATTGCCACCATCATGCACACAATCCATTTTAGCCTGGGGTCAGGGCCCATCAGCGACTTGATTTCTGGATATTTGGCTGTAGGAGAAATACAAGAGACTTGAGGTAAATTCAATGAAGATTCACATCTTAATATTACAACATTGTATCTGATCATCAGTACTGACAAAGCTGATTTTGCAAGATAAAGAATGGAAGTGATCAGCTAAACTCCTTCATGCATGCATGTTAAATGCACATACCTCGACGTGGTATGTGCATGTACCACATGGACACGCCTGCGGCGGCGCGCACGACTATTCAAATGTCAAAATTACTATTCGAATACCACCGCAACAAATGAATATTCGGATATTTGAATATTCTGGACCAGCCCTAACCTGTATACGAATTAAAATGTATCTAGACACTCGTGTTGTGTTGATGGGAGCGACCAGAGCACAGTGGACAGTGACACAGGTTTGTTTGATTAAACTGTCCAGCATTATATCAGAATTAAAAGGTCGTTGAAAATTTCAGTACATTGTGCTGATAAAACCTGTTTCACTCTTTACTTTGGAGTATAAAATTAATGCAGGACAGTATTTTTACTGTGTGATTTTAATAGTTTTAGCAAAGGAAACGGTTGAAGTAAAAACTGAAAATAAAGTAAGACAGAGTTTGTCTGCACCCTGAACTAAATCCACGCTGCCCAGTGCTCTGAAAGTGAAAGTGAAATTCTGTGCGTCAGTTCAGCTGAAGTTTAGACTGAATACAGCCACAGACAAACAAATGGCTGGAGAATAGTTACTGTTAATCAGTAGCCTACGTTCGTATAATGTAGTTAAGTCTGTGTGCTTGAAAACACCACATACCTGGTTAGTGAGGGTTGAACTACAAGCCCAGCAGTCAAACATTTCTCCGTCTGTATGTGATGAACTTTTGCGGAATGTTTCAACAGATTGACTGTTTCTACTTTGCAATGGCTTGTCACTCTTGTGGCAAGAAACATTTTCTGCAACAACTGTAGTGAAGTGTTGTCATACTACAACCCTGTTTTGGATTTGTAAAGCCAAAGTGCCACTTAGACACATACAGATCAGACATGCCTTGATCAGATAGAATGTGCACCAGGTAATGTATGATGTATAATGCATTACAATAAACAAAAGTGTAAATTATTAATTGAATACTGATGATTAATAATGCTCCAAAATATTAAGAAAAATGTTTAATATTTGCATCATTAGTGTCTTCTCAGGCTTCTACAATCATTGCTGTATTTCTTATACCAATGACTGTAGAAACTAGCTTCAACTAGCTGGGAAATTAAACAATTGCAATATATACCAGCGACAGACACTTCATCATTACCAATTATTGACCCTCCACCGTTCTCTCCACATGAGAGAGAACGGTGGAGGGTCCCTTTTAGGTGACTCTCCTGGCCAGCCACTCAGTACTCAGCTTCGCCCTGGTCACCCTTCATGCAACTTGCTTTCTTTTATATTTTATGTGTCGAGGTGAAGTTATTCTTTTTCTATTATCCTTATATTATTTATTTATGTGTGTATTTATTTGTGTTTTTACATTGTTGTGTTAATAATAAAACATATTTCCTATTTACCTTGATAAACAGGTTAAAGCTAATAAATTCAATTAAACCTTATTTTTCATGATTTTTATTTTTAAAAACCACGACCTGGCCCAGGGTGACATCTAATACAATCCAATGCAGCAGCAATAATACTGATGATTGAAAAATTAATCACTCAAACATTTTTGTTCAGGCTAAATGCCAACATGTTGCTTGTTTCCACCTACAGTGTCTCAGATTTTCTGACTCTCAGTTTCAGTAAACTGAATATCTTTGTGTTTTCAATTGTTAGACAAAGCAATGCACAAAACTTGAACGTTGAATTTAAAGTAGCTGTGTCTCTGTCAAGCATTTTACGAATGACACAAGCAAAGGAAATATTAGCAGCCCCAATTAAAATAAGTGTGGATCCTATCGACTAACTGATAACTCTGCTGATCACTGCAGCTCTTGTATGCAAAATATAATAATATAAAATATGTAAGTAAAGATGTGATAGAACAGTGCAGCAGTTAAAAACATGAGTATCTTAAAGCGCATTGGATCATTGCATTGATCAACTTAACAAAGTAAGCATGACCAGCACATACACGGAATAAGTTTACAAGAGACTAGACCCTGCAGGACTGTATTTTCACAATGCTTACTGGCCTGGCCTACATACATATTTAAATGTATTGTTCATTTACTGACAGTACTTTCGTATAAACTGCAGGTCGCGCAAGGACTTGGTGATTTCTACTCACTTTTATATTTAACGCTGGCTACTTTAAATGTGTCTCAAAAGACGACTAATCATCTACTAAGAAGACATTTTCAACACATGGAATCTGGATCTAACCCGTGTGTATTCTATCATGGTGTGCCCATCTATTCTATCTAATGCGACGTTACTGTGAGAAATTCGACCGTGAGAAAAGTTAGTTCAGGGAGTGGCAAAATGACTACTGTGGCTATACATTAAAATGGGGCAGCACGTCGCTAGCATCACGCCAATAACACGCGGTTACATTAAGCCAACTAACTGTAACTAGTCTGTATATATCACTACAACTAACATTTTGTAACACCCATGGTAGTGGCCATGAATTATTAAGAAGGACGTTAACTATTCACCGACGTTAAACCTAACCCAGGTCTGTTAGCTAAGACCGGCAAATACATAGGCGGATAAGGAACCGTTAGCTTAGTTAGCCTGCGTTAGCAAATCGACTCAACTACTATGGTGGCGGGTTAACCAAAGTTAGTGGTCATAATAGACACCAAATTAACGTAGTTATATCTATGTTAACAATAGCTTTATCCGAAAAACTTGCTAATGGTTAAGCTAGCTCACCCAGAATCTCTTTTCTCCTGTCGGCATGCGGCTGGTCCGTGTATACCCATTCGTAGTCTTCACGGGCGACTCGGTTCCCCATCTTTTTGATTACTGTCGTGATAAAACTGACTAAGACAAATAATTATCTGAAAATCACAAGATCGTTGTTTAAGAGGAACTTGTGTAATTCCCCTCCTGTTCTCTCCTCATACTGTGGGTCCGCCTGCCTGACCTGACCTGCCCAAAGTGCTCCTCCTACCAGCAGGGTGTCACTGTGTAACAAGTTCACTCTATTACATAACTCCAGCCTTCTCTCATTAGCCTCTATTACAGTAGCAGGCTAATGCTATTCCTCTAGCTGTTAGCAAGCTGTTTTTCTTTAAATGAAGAAGACGTTTTACTGAATAATAATAATTCTAATAGTAATTAATGACAATTTAATAGTTCAATATAATCATATAATTTAGTGTTCTTCATCATTATTACTATTTATATATCGAGGTAACACTTGGCAAAAAACTAAACTTGGAGTGAAAGTAGTAAAAATGATTCTGGGTTTCTTTTTTAATATGTTATACTAAGACAGTCTTTGTTTCCTATGTATCCTCTCAGCTCTGATGGCAAAACTATTGGCAAAATAAACACTTAAAATTAAAACTGTGTTGAATCTCTGTCTGGGATCTTTCTGTGTGGAGTTCGCATGTTCTCTCTGTGCCTGTGTGGGTTCTCACCGGGTGCTCCAGCTTCCTCCCACAGTCCAAACACATGCTGCAGTTAATTAGTGATTCTAAATTGTAGGTGTGAGTTTGGTTGTGCTTTCCACAATTTCCCTGAGGGAACCCTCCCAAGGGATTAATAAAGTTTATATCTATCTATCACCCTAAGTCAGATGGGTCCTCTGAAGGGTCGCGGGGGGTGATAAAGCCTTGTGGATGGATGGGATCTCATCAGGCCTAAATGGTAGAACTGTGAGAATGTGAGCATGCAGCAAGAAAAATCAATGACTGTCAAGGGAATTCATTAATTCCAGTTACAGTTATTTCTAATCATCACACTGTTTTTGGCATCCTGTGGTCCTGAAAGATATAGGCAGGTTTATTCTGAGTTCCTTAATGACCTGACAGAAAATTATGACCACATTTATTTTTATGTTTCACAGTCACAAAAATGATGAATGAACCACAAATCAAGAACTAATAAAGGGGGGACGGATTCTGTAAATAGCTTACCATCAATGTGTGCAAGTGAACTACCAAACCTCCCTAGTTTGATTCCAGACAGTCAAACTTTACTCCAAGTTATTCTTGTTGTTGTCCTGCTTACGTTTCCTGTTTGTGGTTCAAATGGGTCTTGTGATGTTAGGAATTTCTTTCAATAAGGGCATTTGAAGAATTATAGCCAAAACATGATTTACCCTGATCAAATTTTCATAGATTTTTCCCAATTTGGCAGATGTAAAATGAAGGACTATTAGAAATAAATTAAGTCTAGCTCTTAAACAGTCTGCATTGCAGAGGAAACTTTGTTCAGAAATGAACTGCAAAAAGAGGTTTTGGCCAAAAATATCTGGTTATTCCAAAACAGAAGGAACTGAAGTAAACATGGAGGATTGCTCATCTAAGACCTATAAAATAATTTGTGGTGTTCCTTGAGGTTACATTTTAGGACAGAGACTTTTTAATTTGTACATGTTGCTGCTTTGAAATGTCATCAGGAGGCACAGCATCAGTTTCCATAGTTGTTCTGATGACACACAGCTGTACATCTTCTCCTGACGATCCCAGGCCAATTGATGCACAGACACTAATACATGCTTTTATCACATGCAGGATTGCCTACTGTAATGATCTCCTATCTGGTCTCCCTAAGAAGACTATACTCCGACTTCAACTGCTTCAAAACTCGGCAGCACGAGTGCTGACTAAGACCAGAAGGAGAGCTCACATTACACCAGTCTGAAAGTCTCTGCACTGGTTACCTGTCATATTTAGAATTCATTTTAAGATCCTTTCATTAGTTTAGAAAGCTCTTAATGGTCTTGATCCTTCATATTTATCTGATTTGCTTTTATCTTACAAACCCTCTAGAACCCTCACATCTTCTGGTAGTAGCTTTTTAATTCAACCAAAGTCAGAACAAAAACCCAGTGAGGCAGCATTTTGCTACTACAGCCCATATACTGTATAAATGTGCTATATAAACAAAGTCTTACTGATTGAGTGATTGAAAGTGCCAATGTAATATAGAAAGAATGTGTGTATAAAATGCTAAAATGGTTAAACTATGTTAAGCCAAAGTCTAGCTTTTTTTTAATGGAGTCTACAGAATGGGTAGTCGTTATAACAAACAATTCATGTGCATTCTGAAAATAAAAATTGACAGTATGGAAACAACAAAGACTTAATAAAAGAAGATGCAACTCATATCTCACAATGAGCCGTGGGTGATGAATCTTTGACAAATGTTTTATGAATATTGGTTGAATGGACTTAGATTTAGATTATTAGATTAGATTTAGATCTGAGAACCTTTTTGGTGCATTTTACAGTTTGTATGGTTACCCTTGTAGTTTTAATCATAACATCTGGACTTGGTTGAGTTAGCTCGAAGATATTTCACCTCTCATCCAAGAGGCTTCTTCAGTTCTAAACTGACTGGCTGGGAGTTCCAGATTTTATACTCTAGCCATTAACATTCTAGAGACTATGGTCTGCTGGGTGAGTGACCCTCATTATGTGAGTCGTTAGGTCATTCACTCTCACAATGGGGTTCGTTAGGGACCTTTGTGGCCAGGTGTGAATGTTTTTTTTTTTACATTCTCTACCCAGGAAAAATACACAAAGATGACACAAAATGACGCAAAAGGATGTTAAAATAACACAAAAATGACACAAAAATACACAAAAATGACACAAAACGCACAAAAGGACACAAAAAGATGCTAAAATAACAAAAATAACACAAAAATAACACAAAAATAACACAAAAATGACACAAAAATACACAAAGATGACACAAAATGATGCAAAAGGATGTTAAAATAACACAAAAATGACACAAAAATACACAAAAATGACACAAAATGACGCAAAAGGATGTTAAAATGACACAAAAATACACAAAACGCACAAAAGGACACAAAAGACACAAAAAGATGCTAAAATGACACAAAAATACACAAAAATGACACAAAATGATGTTAAAATGACACAAAAATGACACAAAAACGCACAAAAGGACACAAAAAACACAAAAAGATGCTAAAATAACACAAAAATACACAAAAATAACACAAAAATGACACAAAAACACACAAAGGATGCTAAAATGCTGTGAATTAATCTTTTTACATTCTCTACCCAGGAAGAACAGAACCCATTCACACCTGGCCACAAAGGGCCCTAACGAATCCCACTGTGAGAGGGAAGGACCTAAGGACTCCCATAATGAGGGAGGGGCAACACTCACCCAGCAGACTGGAGCTTCAATAGTGTTAATGGATCCTGAAGAGTCTAAAACCTGGAACTCCCAACCAGTCAGTTTAGAACTGATGAAGCCTCTTGGATGAAGGTGGAACGTCTTGGAGCTACTCAACCAAGTCCAGGTGCTACGACTGAAGCTACGAGGATATCGGGGAACATAGAACCCTTTTTTAGAAAAACGGGGAACATAGGGATGACCCCTATTTACAGATTTAGCATGTTTAGCTTGTTAGCATGTGACAGATTTACTGTCCCGGTGCACAAACATGAACATGCATGTTGGAAAAGTTAAAAATATTTCAGGTTCTGTTCACACCTTCAGCTGTTTCTTCCTTCTTTTTCTAACTCCTTAGAGCAGGAGTCTCAAACTGTGGTCCTCGAGGGCCACAATCCTGCATGTTTTAGATGTGTCCCTCTTCATCAGGATCGTTATCAGGCTTCTGCAGAGCTTGATGATGGGATGATCATTTGAATCAGGTGTTGGAAGAGGGAAACATGCAGGATTGTGGCCCTCCAGGACCACAGTTTGAGACCGCTGCCTTATAGATCTGGTCCTGTAAACATTAGCATCAACTCATTCCTGCAGTGGAAAGGTTGCTGATATTTACCTATTTAGCATGTTTAGCTTGTTAGCATGTGTCTCCATCCGCCGGCTCTGTGCACAAACACAAACATGCATGTTGGAATACTGTACATCCTACTACGAAGGATGATGAAAGTTGAAAACATTTCAAGCTCAGTTTTTCTCCCAGTTTGACGTCATGTATTTCTGACAATGAATTCCATCTGCAAAGTTTAAACAGCACAACAAATTAAAAAAATAAATAAAAACTAGAAAACCTACCTCCGCCAAGCAGCTGTTACCTCCTCAGCTCCGTGGCGTATACCGCAGTAAACGACACCACTGTGTTAGTTCGTTTTGTAACATTAGCATCACCTCAGTCCTGTCCAGAGTTCCTGCAGTGGAAAGGCTGCTGATATTTACCTATTTAGCTTGTTAGCATGTGTCAGATATACTATCCACCTGCTCTGTGCACAAACATACATGTTGGAACAGTGAGAGATTTTTCAACAAAGGATGAAGAAATTTAAAGTGTAGTTTCTAGTTTTAAACAGCGCAAAAAAACTAAACAAAACAATAAAAATGGAGGACTATCAATGCAAATATTATTCTACATGTGTAATCTCCTGCAGACACATACAGACCTCCTCCAAGCAGCTGCTACCTTCTCAGCTCCGTGGCGTATACCTCAGTAAACTACTGTGTTAGCTGGTTTTGTGCTGGTAACAAGCCGTCTGGGCCGCTATCAAAACAAAATGTAATCATCTGTTCCTTGTCCCATTATCAATATTTCCTGAAAATGTCATTAAAATCTGTTCATGACTTTTCAAGTTATCTTGCTAACAAACAAACAAACAAACAGACAGATAAAAAACAAAAAAACAACAACAAAAATGGAGGGCTATCAATGCACATATCATTCTACACAGGTCATTTGTTCCAGTAAACATTAGCATCACCTCGTTCCTGTCCAGAGTTCCTGCAGTGGAAAGGTTGCTGATATTTACCTAGTTAGCATGTTAGCTTGTTAGCATGTGTCAGATATACTATCCACCTGCCCTGTGCACAAACATACATGTTGGAACAGATTTTTCAACAAGGGATCATGAAAAACATTTAAAGCGTAGTGTCTAGTTTTAAAAAGAGCAAAAAACAAAACAAAAAACAAGAAAAATGGAGGACTATCAATGCAAATATTATTCTACATGTGTAATCTCCTGCAGACACATACAGACCTCCTCCAAGCAGCTGCTACCTTCTCAGCTCCGTGGCGTATACCTCAGTAAACGACAATACTGTGTTAGCTGGTTTTGTGCTGGTAACAAGCCGTCTGGGCCGCTATCAAAACAAAATGTAATCATTTGTTCCTCGTCCCATTATCAATATTTCCTGAAAATGTCATTAAAATCTGTTCATGACTTTTCAAGTTATCTTGCTAACAAACAAACAAACAGACAGATTAAAAAAACAACAACAACAAAAATGGAGGGCTATCAATGCACATATCATTCTACACAGGTCATCTCCTGCAGACACATATTATTGGATTAAGGTCTGTTCCAGTAAACATTAGCATCACCTCGTTCCTGTCCAGAGTTCCTGCAGTGGAAAGGCAGCTAATATTTACCTAGTTAGCATATTTAGCTTGTTAGCATGTGTCAGATATACTATCCACCTGCCTTGTGCACAAACATACATGTTGGAACAGATTTTTCAACAAGGGATCATGAAAAACATTTAAAGTTTAGTTTCTAGTAAAAAGAGCAAAAAACAAAACAAAAAACAATAAAAATGGAGGACTATCAATGCACATATCATTCTACACAGGTCATCTCCTGCAGACACATAATACTGGATTAGAGGTTTGTTCCAGTAAACATTAGCATCACGTCGTTCCTGTCCAGAGTTCCTGCAGTGGAAAGGCTGCTGATATTTACTAGAGATTTTTCAACAAAGGATGACGAAAGTTAAAAACATTTAAAGGGTAGTTTCTAGTTTTAAACAGCGCAAAAAAACTAAACAAAACAATAAAAATGGAGGACTATCAATGCAAATATAATTCTACATAATCTCCTGCAGACACATAATATTGGATTAAGGTCTGTTCCAGTAAACATTAGCATCACCTCGTTCCTGTCCAAGAGTTCCTGCAGAGGAAAGGTTGCTGATATTTACCTATTTAGCATGTTTAGCACTCAGAGAGCACAGACCTCCGCCAAGCAGCTGTTACCTTCTCAGCTCCGTGGTGTATACCTCAGTAAACAACACCACTGTGTTACCTGGTTTTGTAACATTAGCATCACTTCAGTCCTGTCCAGAGTTCCTGCACAGGAAAGGCTGCTAATATTTACCTATTTAGCATGTTTAGCTTGTTAGCATCTGTCAGATATACTATCCACCTGCCCTGTGCACAAACATACATGTTGGAAGAGTGAGAGATTTTTCAACAAAGGATGAAAACATTTAAAGGGTAGTTTCTAGTTTTAAACAGCGCAAAAAACAAAACAAAACAATAAAAATGGAGGGCTATCAATGCAAATATTATTCTACATAATCTCCTGCAGACACATAATATTGGATTAAGGTCTGTTCCAGTAAACATTAGCATCACCTCGTTCCTGTCCAGAGGTATATTACCTATTTAGCATGTTTAGCTTGTTAGCATGTGTCTCCATCCGCCGGCTCTGTGCACAAACATGCATGTTGAAATACTGTGAGAGATTTTTCAACAAAGGATGATGAAAGCTGAAAACATTTCAAGCTCAGTTTCACGTCTCTTCCTCCCCATTTGAGGCTCCCGATATAATGAATTCCATCCGTGAAGTTTAAACAGCAAAACAAAAAAAAAACTACCAATGCAAATATCATCTACGCCGGTCCTCCCACTGAGCTGCTGATTAAAATTCTGTTCTGATCAGCAGAAACACATCTGTAGCGGAGACAGAGGCGGTCAGGTGGCTCTAACCGGAGAGTGGAGGCTGAGTTGTTCGCTGTGTTGCTCCCTTTGAGGCCCCAAAAGAAGTGGATTATGTTAGGTCAGCTCCGGCCAGATCAAAGCAAAAAGTCTGACAAGAAGCGAGAAAAACCTCTGAGAAATATGTGCAAGCGGGCGAGCAACACACACACACACACACACACACACACACACACATGCATGCACACACACTCTCGCTGGCGGAGGACTGGCTGTCAGAATGCCAAAGAAACTCCTCTTTGAGCTCTCCATAAATTTACTTTGAAGGAGTTCTGACTGAGTAATAGCTCGTATGAAAAATACTGTCACAGGATAGAAAACACACACTCACACACACACACACAAACCTCCTTATGACAAAAAGGGAAACGTGAAGGAAACACAGCACCACCGGCGTTAATTAAAGAGAATCATATTTTATGAAGCAATTCTCAGGAAGTAAGTGCAGCACTGACCCTCCAGCCCCACCCCAGACAGACAATGTCAAATAAACTAACACATTTAAATTAGGGCATAGACCAGACCAGTCTGGGCTAGGAGCAACATCACTCGGCTAGCAACCCGCCTTAGCAACCCGTAAGTAGGCCTGTAGAGTTGGCAAGGTTACTAGAGCAGAACTGGGCCTCGTGCAAAGCTGAGAACACACACACTGGTTTCTGTGGGTCGCTGTGGCGGGACGTCACGGCGGTGGAGACCCAGGACCTGACGAGCGCGACACGTGTGACACTCCTGTATTTCCTTGATATAATTCACGGCCGATTTTTTTTTTTACAGCCAATGAGGACCCTGTTTGAATTCTGGAGCAGCACACGTTATTGGCTCCCAGGTCGCGGGGGGCCAATCAGGAGAGGGGGATGGAGCACAGGCACCGGACCG
>OMNN01035486.1:3749-14265 GCA_900302755.1 Chromis chromis | reverse complement strand
GATAAACATTGTCCCAGAACAAGCACACTCCCTCATGCAAATGGAAATCCCAAATGTCACTGGCCTACCCCCGCAGGAAAATGCACCCCACCACATGGCAAAAACATCAAACAATCAGGAACATCTTGAGGAACATGACAATGGCCCAAGATGTTGGTTTGACCTCCAAACTTCCTAGACCCCATTCTGATCAAGCATCAACAGGATGCAGTGGAACAAGTTTGATTGACAGAGGCCCCACTGCACAAGCCAGAGTACCCAAAGGATCCACTGCCAACGTCCTGGTGCCAGACCCCATAGGACACCTTGAGAGGTCCTCTTGTCCATGTCCAATGGTTCAGAGCATTGTTGACCACATGAGGGGGACCAACACAATATTATAGGCAGGTGGTTATAATGTTATGCCTGATCAGTGTACATGAAAGTGCCTGCTGCATAGAAGTACAAGCCAATGCACGCAGACTGAATGCGTCTGACTTTGACATGTCACATTGGCAACATGCAACTCAACAGGATCTACAGTATATTTCTCATATAGATACACGCCAGGGAAAAGGATTAGATAATCTCTAGAAATCCTTTTACTATCTGCACACCGAGCTGCACGAGATCTTCTAGAAAGGGCGATGCCATTTTCCAAGAAAATTGGTTGTTTTGTTGATTTGTTATCTTGAACCTGCTTCACTCAGGTGTGCAGCATAAGATACTCCATTAATGTAACCCCAAAAAAGTGAACCACTGTTGTGATGCTAAGAGTCCTGAGTTAAACCTGAAGTTGCCTCACTAACCCCAAATCCTACTTTGTAAGAGATTAAGTTGTGACATTTAATTCCCTTTGGTCTGTATTCTTTGCTTTCCTCTTCGGTTTCTTATTTTATTTTTAACTCTAGTCAAACTAAACCATGTTCTTAATGTCAGATAAAAGAATGGAAGAATTTCTGCCTCATTTTCTGAGGACATGGAGAGACTTTGGACATGGAGAGACTTTTAACTGTATTTTGGGGGGATAAATTGACAGGGAGAGCTCACACCTGATCCAAAACATGCTGATGATGAACAGCAGGACCTTCGTTCATTGTGTCACTGTCTATGGTTCCCTCCTGCTTATCAAACAAATTAGCTTCTGCACAGATTCACAGACTATGACCACCTGTGAAGTTTAACCTCTTGAGTTAAAGGTACAGTGTTTTCTCCTTTTTACTACTGGGATCTATATACCACTGAAATCTGCCAACGGAAAGACGTCATAAAGTCAGTAAACCGACTTTATTTTAGAAAAATTTGAAACCATCCATCAACTCTCAGAGATGTGACTTCATCTGAATAAATCTCCATTTATTGTATAACCGGTCAGGTCGACTAAGCTGCTCACATCTAAAATCTTTCGACAGATGCACAACAGGAGAAAGATAACCTCCGACTCTGCCTGTTAAAACAAGTTAAATATTTTTACATTGCTGGCCTTTTCTTCCGCTCGGCTGACCTCCCCCAAAGCCACAACAATAGCAATAATAATTCAGGAGGACCATTAACACACTCAGATTACAGGTTACGTAATCAGAGTAAGTGATTTTTGCAAAGCAGGCACGTCACCTTTCGTTGTTGTCAGCTAAAAACAGGGCTTTGATGATCGAGCACGTGGGCTCACTGCTGTCCTGTTTTCAGGCGAATGCAGCAAAGGAAAGACTCCGACAAGAAGCAGGTCAAGTCTGCGCTAATGCTATAACGATCTCCAGACACACTGCTGTCGCTCACTACTCGATTTAAAGGCAGAGACATGTTTAGACATGCTTTGATCTGCAAAATTACTGAAGTAGGCATCTGTTGGTCATATTTATTTGTGTTGGAAACAATAAAATTTGAATCAGAAAGGGAATATGTGCTGAATTTGCTGGTTAAATATACTTAAACTGACATCTCCTCATTAGCTCTCATTGAAAAAAACTATAAAAAATCTATAAATATGTGGATAGTGTTCACTTAAAAATTGAATTGCTCATGCTCATCGCTACTGATAACACACTCATGGCTCTTTGCAGTAACAACTTGTATAATAATATGTTCTCATTATCTCGATTGTGCCTACAATTTGAGCTGGTTGTACTATGCAAATTAGTTGGGTAAGACAATTTTTTTCCATTGCTGAGCTAATGTTACTGCTGCTGCCTGTAGCTTTTGTCAGGTATGCTTGAGTTAGCTAAAAAGGTGGAGTCAGGTGACCTTTCAACTTGTAGGAATCATGTTTTTTTTCTGGTCAATTGTGATTTTCACCATGTCCAAATGTGGTCCGGCTGATCTGATCTGATTTCCACCATGATTAATTTCCCAGATACACTATCTAGATGCAGATAACACATTTATACCAGGTGTAAATTTGTCCCTTCAACAGATGAAACTCTGCGCTTACATTATTCTGCACAGTGAAGCTCAAACATCTAAATCAAGGAAAAATTAGAATGGCTTTCGGAAAGTGAAGTCAAATCCAAAAGTGATTCATATCTGCATCCAATTTTAATGGGTTCTTCCTTTGTCCTTGCTCCACCTCTGCACAAAGTTTCATGAAATCTGGCCTGGTAGTTTTTGCGTAATATCGCTGACAGACGAGCAAACCAGCACACAAATATCCCTGAATATATCCATCTGCCTCAGCTTTGTCTTGGTGGAGGAATAAGCGAAATACATTTATAACACAATATAATAATATTCGTTTTTATATATAGACTCAGCTTGCTTGAATAAAACAATGTCTGCAAATAAATTTCCCCTGAGTGCCGAACAGGTTAATCCAGTGCTGCTCTTTTGTGCACGTCATAAAAATCTGTTGTTGAAAATGTCTGTGTGTTCTGGCTTTAATAGCAGATATAGACAATCCTGTTGTCATTATTTGCAGAAAGAAGCTTTATGGGGCCACTATCAAACCGATGCAATCCCTAAATCAGAATAAATAAGATTACATCATCATGACAGCAGCCAGAGCGATAAAAGAGGGAAAATCCTTTTGCTGCCAAGTTACAACCAAATGTAACATGTATCATGTGCTAATTTCATAACCGGACTCCAAAGACTAAACAGAAAACAGATTCCAAATGAAAACAAAATCCTGACTAACCAGTCAAGGGGGACAAATTAGGAAAAAATGAATTCTTTCTAGACAAAATAATGAATAATAACTCAAATTTTAATTGCCTTTCATGGTCTTCATTAGCAAAGAGATTGAATGTTATTTTGTGAACAGCCATTCCCAGTTTCAAGAGTAAACTTTCTCCCTCACAGAAAAACATGGATACATTTAAGGCTGTAAATGGGCATTTTGTGCACCAAAATTAGCTATGCAACCACAAAGTAACATTGAATTTGTTGTTTGGTGTCGTGAATACAGACAGAAAGAAGTCTGAACCATGCAGAGGTTTACAGATCAACAGACTGCTGTGTGATGGATCAAATAAACACATCACAGATCAGGTCAGGATGGGTGCATCAAAAAAATTGATTAGACTGAAACATATTCATTTAAAAAAACAAGTTTAATCCTGGAAGCGCTCAGAATCATGAAAAGCTTGAACATCTGGCAACTGAGCAAACTCAATCTGCAGATGAAGAGCTCCTGGTATAGTCTAAAGTTTAAGAGCAAGTCTGTGAGTTTGAGCTTCAGGCTTCAAGAATGAACTGTGCAGCACAGTGGTGCTTTCTTGTCGCTACTGATTCTTGTTTTTGTTTTTTTGGAGCTTCTGTAGTGATGTGCAACTTAACCTTGTTCCAAAATCTCATATTGGTCTGAACAGAATTTCTTTATCAGGTGTAATTCAACTAAAAAGATTTGGTTTCAACCTATATTTATGCTGTTTTTCGATAATTGCGCACATTTTACGCTCGGCACAGAAGGGAGACGAGCCTCTCTTGCGTTTCTATTGTGGACTGACCTGAAGTGTCTGTACGGCTGCAGTACTTGTCCCCTCGGACGCTTCTGCCCGGACACACCGACCATCCAAAGCAGCAGGCTGAGCAGCACAACATCCGTGTGCATGGTACCCAGAGTCCAGGCCCTCTCCAAGAAAGTCTCAAAACTGCAGGCTTCTCCCGGCACTTTTTGCGCACAGGTCGCGCATTCCGCACATACTTCGCGCCGTAAACATAGTGAGAATCTATACATGGATGCCACGGTATTAAAGCTCCCAGAGGAGGGGGGGAAGCAATTTCCCCTACAAATCCTCCGCGTCAGATGGCTCGGATTTGCTCTCTGTGGAGTCTGGAGCATACAGCACGTTTTTTTTTGTTTTTTTTTGTTTGTTTGTTTAGCTGAGTCCTTACCTCCACATGCCCAGGTAAAAGCGCACCGCTGCGTAGGTCACAGGGGCAGAGGATCTGATCCATCTGATTTGTGGGCCCACTTTTACATTAATTTACAGGAGAAAGACTGAAGGGAGGAAGGTTTATCAAGCTGATAGATAATTTTTAAATTCGATGATAAATTCTGCCGAATTTCGTATGATTCTGACTTGATAACTTTAATGTTATAATGCATAATCTCAAACACATAATAGGAGACAGGAGATAGATTTGAATTCTCGATTACCAATATGTATTGGAAATTGTATAACACTGTTAATCCAGGGCTTCTGAGAGCAAGCGTGTCACTGGGGTTATATTCTCCTTTAGCATCATTTAAATACTGTACATTGTCTGTCCTGCATCATTGTTGGACAGTGCAGTCAGACTGATTATACTGCCACCTGCCTTGGTCCACAGTGCTTTTCACTTTATTTTGAACTGTATCTTTATAACCTGACGTGAGCTTTCATAAGAGTTCATACTTTTCTCACAAATCCATGATATCCAACAACTGGTTTATTGGAAAGATTCTCTCTGACATCAGCAGTAAATCCTGCACTGAGTGGTTTTTGTCAAGTATGATACAGTATCGACAATAATCGCTGATAATATTCTTGTCAACAATCCTGTAAGTGTCAGTGGCAGTCGTATGGAAACCCTTTTCTGCCAAGATACCAAAAAACTCATAAAAAGTTGAGAAATTAAAAATATACCCAATCTGAATTATGAGAACCTAAGTCAATGAAATATGATTCAAAGATTCTAAATCAAAATTGTGAGGCAAGTCAATACTTTTTTCTTTCTAAATCCATATTTTCAGCTACAATTTTTAATGTTATTGTGGCATATAGTGCATGTACCCTGCCTTCGCCCTAAGTCAGCTACAGAGGATAAAGCGGTGTATAGATAATGGATTGATGGATATAGTGTATGTGTGAGCATCAGTCGAGGAGGATCAAGAGCAACAACAGCAGGGAACCTGAAAGAGATGGGAGCAAGTGGTCGAGCCCAGTCGAATACAATTTTTAACCCAGACTTTCTACAATGTTCTACCAAGTCCATCCAACTTGTTCTTCTGGGGTAAGTTGGAGTCACCAGCTTGCCCTCTGTTCTTGAAAAGAGGGACCCAGAGCACCGTCCTCAGTGGTTATTTGTAAGTCCTGATGAGGGGTGCTACTGCTAGTCAAGTCCTGAAAGCTGTAGCAGATACCAACAGGTAGATTAGCCACTACAAGCTCCTTCGCCCAACATCAGTTGCAAGGACCACCTTCTCTAGTCTGATGTCACAAAACTGGGAGCTTGAAGTCAACCTGGGGAAACGGCTGAAGTTCCTAGAAACTGTAGCTTCATAAATGCTAAGCTCAGACTTGGTACTCATCTCGGAGGCCCCAAAGCACATCATTCTCTTAGAACTCACCATTCCCTGGTAGTCGGCCAACGAGAGGAAGAGGATTAATCACAGGACCCAGTAGAAAAGGGCCATCCGGTTGACCACTGAGGCAGCAGAAGTTGTTTCAAGATGGCTGAGGGTGGTGTAGCACTACCTGGATACATGCTGGGGCATAATGAGCCTGGTTAGGGTATCCGTTGTTGAAAGACCCAAATCACCCAACTCAACCCAATGCTGTCTGTATGTAGGTATTATAGTATTGTTATTATTATAATAGTTTTTGGAGCATCTAATTACCATCATGGCCATTTGTGCTGAATGTTCTTCCTTCAGATGCCTCAGGACGCTACATTGCAACTCAGTGTTGACAGTCTGACCTTGAACAATGAATTGACTGTGACTGTCAAAAAAAGTGATGCACATGCACCTGAGCTGACATGCCTTATTCGGTCTCGGTGAATGCTGACTCTTCAACTGTGAAACCTGCTGTTTGAAATCTGGGTCATAGCTGTGAACCCAACAGTTTTCACCTGTCACAATCCTTGACATGAAGGCTGGGTTATCCCAGGCCTGTTGACAGAGATCCTCACAAACTTCAACACAGTGCTGCTTCTGCAAGTCCACGGTTAAAAATTGCAAATGCGTCACAACAAGACATGTAACACAGGTTCTGAAGTTGTTTGCACATAAAATTGTGACTCACAAGAGTTAGTGCTTGGACCTGTTGCATGTACATGACCGCTGTCACAAACAGAATATGAACTTTTTGATCACATCTCATACATTATGGACTGATTATTGTTCCAGAGGCCAGTGAATGTCTCTCTATAAAACTCTACGCTTGCCGTTGCCAATACAGGTTTTCTACTATAAATGTCCGGTCTTGTGCAGAAGACAATATACTAAATGTTGAGTAAGCCTGGAGTAGTCCTTTAAGAGTAACAGACATATCTTGTGTTTAGTATCTGTATCCAATTGTTTAAGCCTCACATCTGATTATATATTGAACACCATCTCTCTGTCCTGTTTTCTTCAGTAATCCTGTCGATATTGAGTGCTGCCGTGTGAACAGTATTAGTATCCATGGGGCAGAAGGAGCTGATGAGCTCTGCTTTGTTGTCAGATTTACTATTTATGGGATTATCCGAAGGGCAGCTTTCATATTTCTTTGCTGCCCAAGATTAGTTTTGATCCTTTAATGCTGTTTTGATAGATTATTGACTAACATGGCAACAGATATTAAATGTAATAATCGAGAGCTCTACAACAGGACTGGCATCTGTGTCTGTAGACAATTTGTGTGGTCAGAGTTTGAAGGGAGATCGTTCATGAAATGACATAAACAGCACAGCGTGTATTTAAGCTACAATATTATTAATGTCAACACTATTAATAATATTTTGACCATAACTGTAATTGCCTCAAGGCTCAGTCCTTGGTGCTTTATATGTTACCTCTTGGTGAAATCTTCCAGAAGCACCATATTAATTTTCACTTTTATGCAGATGACTCCCACTTCTATTTCTCAATCATTTCAAATACAAAACTGCCCTAGAGATGTCTTCTTAAAGCTTCTTTGGTTTACTCAGACAGATCAGGAGTCATTATTGCAGATCAAGACTCTTCCAACGAGCACATGTTCCCCAACTTAGGTTCTCTGCAGAAATCCAGGTTATTTTAGACAACAAATGCAATTTTAACTGCCAGGTCAAGTCTGTTATTCAGTCTTGTTTCTTGCATTGAAATATCTCAATAATTCAATACTTTAAATTCACAAAGATCTTTAAAACTTTATGCCTGTCTTAGTATAACCTGATTGGAACATCAGCTGGTCTTTTGGGGTGCAGCAAAGACCTCTCACTAAATCCAATAAGGGAATCCATGTAATGCCAATTTGAGCATCCCTATACTCATTACCTGTATGTTCTCGAGTTGATTTTAAAATGTAATCAACACTTTTAAGGCACACTTGCAGTTAGTCAGTGATTACATCTCCGGCATGCTAATCCTTTAAGAGTCTGGATGCAGCCTCTGGCAGAGGTCTGGTAGTAATTCCTGGTTGAGGCCAAACACCAGAGAAGATCATGCCTTTGGAATCAGGACCCCCGACTCTGGAACGACCTGCTGGAGGAGATCAGGTCGACAGCCCTTTTTCTTTTTCTTAAAATCTCTGTTTAAAACACACTTTTTCAGAGTTCTGGAGGATTAAAAGGGGACTGGAGCACACTGATTAATTTGCATTTGAATTTGAAGCAGTGTTGAAACTTTAGTCTTTATGCAAACTTAAAGGCTGTGAATTAAGTAGTGGTCTCCAGTCCCTTTATGTCCTTTAAACATTTGCTGTCCATGAGCTGAGAAGCCCGTGATTCAGTGGTGTTTTGCTGGAAGATGCACAGAGAACCCTGTTTTAACACTTTTTTAGAACTTCATTCTCTCTAACTATTTTATTGTTTTATGTTTTTAATCTGTGTTTTCTAAGTACACTAGTGCATTTCCATGTGTTGCTCCTCTTGGAAGAAAGAATGTGGTCAGAAAATACTGTGACAGTCATTCTGTATGATTATGACATAGAAAAACATGAAAAAACACTCCTGTCATAAATGTGCCACGAGAATCTGCAATCCATCCAAAGACTGAAGCTTATACAAAACAACGCTGTGAAAAGCTACAACATTACAATAATCCTTGATGCCTTTTACTGGCTACCTGTGAGTTGCAGTGTGATTTTAAAATTGTATTGCTTGTTTTCAAAGCCTTGAATGGTCTGGCTCGTGCCCATACCCAGTGGTAGAAGTATTAACACTACACTATGGGAATATTCCACTACAAATAAAAGTGCTGCATTTAAATCATATTTAAGTAAAAGTATGCAAATATTATAAAAGCATGCAAGATGGTCCTTCTTCTTCTTCAGTGTTTTGCGATTATATATGATATTTGTGGATCAATATTACTGCCGTATTAATGTGTCGCATTTTACTGCTGTAGATGTTCAAGGTAGAGCTATTTTTAATGACATTTACTAATCCATAGCAATGCATCATATTCTGTAAGATCATCATATTTTTTTTTTGTAAAAGCTCAACTTTTCATTAACTCAGAAAAGCAATCCTGTTTTCAGCTTTGTGACAATGCATTTTTCCAGCCAACCTAAGTAGGTCATTTTTTATTGATTTAGTTTTAGAAGCAGGAGACTTTTCAGTTTGGGTTTTATTTCAGGATTTGAAGCATGTTTTCGCTAATATTTGTGTTTTGTCTGTACTTACTTTTCCTTGTTCTTTTGCTATAATAATTTGAAGAGTGCTACGTTTCAACTGTATGCTTTCCCCAGTTCCATGAGGCCATAGTCTATCTCACTGCTGTTAGTTCAGCAAATGGTTTGACTATTAAATACATATAAGTTTGAAGTAGAATCTCTGTTTGAACTGATTTTAAATGCATTTAAAGTGTCTTTGCTCTCCCCTTTAATTCTTTCATGGTCAATTCTGAATTTCTTGTTGATGTTAATTCAGTTAGCAGTATGTGTAGTCTGTGTAGGTGTGTTTAAATTAGTGAAATTGGAAAAGTTTTAACTTAGTTTTCTGGATGATAAGTGCATTTGTGTTAATGACAAGATCCAAGTGTCTTTCATCAAACTTAAAATAGCTTTATTCTGGGGCTTGGGCAGCATAAAGTAAGTGTTGGGCGGTTGGGGTCGGCAGAGATAGGAGGTAGGATTTTTTTATTGTGTCTGTTTGTCCCAGTTTTTTAGTATTGCTGTTTCTATTCAATGGTGATTCCTTTTTTCCGGTTTGATTTTCTTTACCTCCTCCACTCGTTCAACTCCCTTCACTGTCCGCATTGGATGAGACTTTTCAAATATTTTGGCAGTCCATTTTCGGTCAACTCATCGTTCTTCAGTGAATAGCGGTGATGGAAAAAATGAACCCAGATCTTTTTTGCTCTCTTTAGTTTAGTGTTTATGGTTACAGCATTTTCTTTGATACCCTTTTATCACCATCATAGCTGCAAAACCGTGAAAGTGGACCTTTTGCTTTATAGAATCTCCCTAAAGAATGGAGAAAAAACTGACTGAGGGATGGTAGTATAGCACCATCTGCTGCTCATTATGTAGAAAAGTCAAACACACATTAAAGTTTATTACAGCTGTACTGAAGAAGACACTTACCTACTTGCTCAGGCCTAATAACCAGATGACAAGATTTATTTCTTAATATTTTTTGGCATTGTAATTGATGGAGTTGATGAATAGTCTGCATATGTATTGCATAGGTAAAATAGTAAACACAGACACTACACCGATATATTTCAGTGTCAAACCTTGTCAGGGGAGATCGGTGGTTCAAATCCCTGTCAGGGAGAAGGTATCCAGTGAGGACCCTTAGGCAAGGTCTTTAATGCTGCCCCGCCTACCTACCTATGTACGTTGCTTTGGATAAAAGCGTCTGCTAAAATGAAATTGTAGAATTGTAAAGCATTGCACAATAAAGAAAGAAAGAAAACAGGCTTAATTCTGGCAGCTTGGGTACCAAAAATAATTTAAAACAACCATTTGAAAAAAAAGTACACTAATTTTCTATTATTAAAATACAGATTTCAGCCTTAATTTCACATGAGGTCATCTGTACTTTTTGGTGCTTTTTAATGTCTAATAAAGGATATTTATGTGTCCTTTATGTGTGTGTATTTCAGAAAAGTGCTATTATTAGGTAGGTTTCACTAGTTTTATACATAAAGTTTTTGTTTTTTTTAAGTAAAAATATCAAAGTACTGCTGTCAAACTGGTAATGTGGTTAC